>OZ012740.1:550335187-550483663 GCA_963859935.3 Lathyrus sativus | reverse complement strand
ATATTTTCGCTTCAAACCTTATGCGCACACTTTTAAAAAATCTTTGATATTCATTTTGTAAAAAAAAAGTGGTTGAAATTTTAATAAGGTTTTATTCACCCCCATCTAGACCATTTTCCTACTTCCATATTCTCACCCAAAAAATCCACCATGAAGGTGGGAGACAGCCACCATCAAACCCTAAAAGTTTGGCAGGAGATTTTCTAGAGAAAAAGAGAGCGTCTATCTAACACATGAAAATTGATTTTAATTGAGTCTTTAACATCATTCATACTTTGGCAGAAGTTCAACTAAAATTAAGGAACACGAGAAAATTAAATTATCTAAAACCAAGATAATCAGAACTTATAAAAGGTGAATATTTAAAGGTCTATTTCGGTAGATTGTAGAAAATTGGATCAATTTTGCAAGATTTATTATAAAACATTAAAGACTAAATTGGTGTCTTATATTCATAAACTCAAATAACCATCGTATAATTGTAAGCATTAAAATAAGTCATTGGTGTGCAAATTTAAAGAAATTTTTTTTATTACTTATAGTGTTAGGACTAGATTAAGTCACTCATAATGACAATATTATCGAACTAGTATAAAAAAGAGAAGTGTTATTGTTATCTCTTTTTCATTAAATATAGTCATTCTTGACTTTTTTTGTTACAAGAAATTATAAGCTCTCAAATGTGCTAATAGAAAGAAAAATGATCTTTTGAATTAAGTTTTCTACACTTATTTTTTAGGTCAAAAATCTTGTATCAGTGTTTTCTTTTTTTAAAATATATAGAAATTAAGGATGAAGCGGGCATACTAGTCTCATTTAGTTATGTATCATAAAATTCTATAAAATAATAATGGAACAGGACACGCCCGATACCCCTACAACCTTAAAGTGACAAAAAATACATATATGTTATATTACTTTTCGCGTCTACCAAAGTAAAAAAAAAAGGTGGGACAAAGTTTTTTTTATAAGCAAAATGGAATTAATAAAGGAAGCATAAAAGGGTGCCCAACCCTTATAAAGACAACAACAAACCAAAGCAAAAAAACATAACACACAAGAACAAAGAACAAACAAAAAATAAATTACAGGAAAAAGAAATCGACGAGACACGCCAAACATCCCATGAGCAAGAAATCCCGCAACAATTAGAGGCCAAAAACCACTCCCACGAGAAAAACTTAATCAAATCCAACACATCCATCTTGTTTAAAAAAACTCCATCGAAAACAATGGCATTCCTGCAAGACCAAATAAACCAACAGATAACCAATCCGAAAAACCAAACATCCTCTCTTGGTGGTTGCCCCTACAACATCAATAAAGGCCAGCAAATAATTTGCTAAAGAGCCAGAACACGACGGCATCCCCACACCAACCCAACCACACGCTTTAGCCCAAGAATGTTTCGTAAAAAAACAAAGCAAAAATAATGATCCAAGCTTTCCTCATGCAGAAAACAAAAGGGATGTACTGTATTATGAGTTCTAACAATAATGTGTATCTTCGCTAATTCCGCCCTCAACTGCAGCTAACTTAGAACCATCTGTCAACCAAAAATGAGAGCCTTACTACGAGCCTTGGTCTTCCACAAATACTTTAAAAGTTGTAACTTATTTGCCTCCAGAACAGCCCCACCTGACTCAACATCTACCAACCTGCAATAACTGGGGCTAACCGAGAAACCACCACTATTTATCCACCAAATAAAACAATCATCCCGCCACGAGTCAATCTAAACATCCTGAATAACCAAATAAAGTTGGGACAATAAAACACAATCTTCTTCCGAAATCAACTTCGCCCGTATTCCAATATCCCAAATCCACCTACCGAACAACCAAAAGCCAAAGTCCCCACCTTATAACTATGATGCTTAGAAACCGTGAATAAAGAAGGAAACAAAATATAGAGCGACACCGAACCCAACCAAAGATGTGACCAAAAGTCTATTAAATTTCTCTTTCCAAGCCTGCAAGAAATAGACGAAACAAACCATTTTCCTGGTTTTCCTCCTCCCCTTACCAACCAAACATGAATCATTCCACCAAAGTGAAATTTTAGCGTGAGTATTGTAAACAGGATCCTGCAACACTAAAGACGCCAAATATCCATATCTAAAACCAAGAAACTCATACCGAACAAAAATAATCTTGTTCAAAATGTACCACTTCCACTTACTCAACAAAGTTATATTGAACTTATCATAATGCTTAACACCAAGACCCCCTCCCTTTTTGGACGACAAACGTTATCCCAACTAACCCAATTATCCTCTTCTTATCTTCCAATCCACCCATAAGAAAACTATTTGCAACATGTTAATTTCATTAATTATCACCTTAGGAGCTTTATAAAATGAGAAGATCAAGATGTTGGCTAGCATTGAATTCGGCAACACCACTCTACCACTAATTGACAAGAATCTATTGTGCCAAACGAAAATCTTCTTATGATTTTATCCATGATTAGCTTCCATACCTCTCAGCATCTTGGATTGATTTTGATAGGAATGCCAAGGATAGTGAAAGAAGGAGACCCAAAGCCACATGATAAGAATCCAGCTGCCGCCTGAACAAAAACACATTCCAAATTATAGCTGATGAATTTACTCTTGCTAAGGTTGACCCGCAGCTCCGAAGATAACTCAAATTCCCTAAGAAACGCCTTAATACTCCACAGATTTTGCCACGAACCATCCCCACTAAGACAGTATCATTGGCAAACTAAATCAGACCCACACTAACATTGTCACTACAACTGAACCCTTTAAAATCCCTTAGGGAGGCTGCATTAGACACCAAACTAGAAAGTCCCTCAGCCGCCATAAGAAAAAGAAACAAAGATAATGAATCTCCTTGGCGCAATCCTCTTGAAATCTAGAAGTCCTTCGTTGGACTACCATTGACAAGAATAGATAAAGAACAATTGAACACCAAACCATCCATTTTTCCCAAAATCCATTCTCTCAATCACATATCTCAAGTAGTTCCATGACACGCAAGCATAGGCCTTTTCGAAGTCCACTTTCACAACTATACACCTTTGCTTGAATATCTTTACGTAGTCCACCAATTTGTTCAGCATTAGCACTTCATTCGTCAATTGTCTACCAAGAAGAAAAGTTGTTTGAGATTTAAAGATCAACTTCGACATAACTTTCTTCAATCTCTCTGCAAGAAGCTTAGAAAGAATACGATACACACTCCCAATAAACAGATGGGTCTGAAATCCTCAATGCGAACAAGATTTTAAACCTTGGTAATCAAGGCTAAAAACAAAGCAATCAGAGCCTTAGGAAGGACCAAATTAGCATAGAATTTTGTCACCACTTTAAACAAATCAATCTTCACAATCTCCCAACAAAATTTAAAGAAACCAAGGTTGAAATCGTTCGGATCAAGGATCTTCTCCTAGTTGACACCCCAAATCACCACCTTGACGTCATCCAAAGAAAGACGCACTTCAAGAGCTTCCCTCTCCTCCACTGATAAATGACTAAAAGTCATGCCACCTATAAGAGGCCGAGAATAACAAACCTCTTGAAATGTGTTAGAAAAATGCCCTCTGATCTCTTCCTTGACAACATCAACATTGTCTACCCAACCTTGATTAGTATTGATCCCTAGAATATTGCTTCTTATGTTTCTATGTTTCAAAACCTTATGGAAATACCTACCACTTCAATCCCCTTCCAAAATACACTTGTACCTAGCCTTGTACCGTAACATACTCTTCTTCTCATGCAACGAATGCCACACCCTAATGGAAGTTGTTGATCGTTTGCAAGCAAGATCCTCAAAATCTGAAAACAAGTCATTAAAAGCCTTCAAATCTAGAGAATTAAACTCCTTCAGTGCCAAATCAATATTCAAGTCTAGCAACCTAAATACCTCTTTATTCCAACGTCTCAAACTACCCTTCAGCGCCTTAAGCTTTTCTTTGAATACATAGTGTTGCAACTGTGAAAAACAACCGATGGAAAAAAACAAAAGAGTCGCCACCGAACGTTATTTATCTCAATGGGGGAAAGGAAACAATCGAAAAAAAACATCAAAAGGGATAATACATGGTCATCGCAACCAAATTCTAGGTTCGAGAGTCGATTACACAAGAGGAAGGTATTAGCACCCCCTCGCATCCGTTGTACTCAACGGGAAACATAAATGAAAAGGAGAAAAACGAAAAGGAGACTCGATAGAACTTCGTCGTCCTAGGCCTACGTATTCCCTCGTGCAATGGGAAAGTCAGAGTCAACGTAGTTCGGAGGACTACGGGTGGAGGGAAGGTTTTTCACCAAAACTTTACCGTCTTGTGCCTACAATATTCTTATTCGGACGAGAATGAAGAAATCATAGCGTTCGTAGTTCGTGGTTACGACCACGAGTGGTTAAGTGTTTTTTTTATGAGCGATGCTAATTCTGCGTTCCAGCAGTTATGGTCGATGCATGTTTGCAGTTAGAATGAGAATAACATGCTCTTTTTGAAATGTTTGACAAACAATCTCGAAGGATAAAATGATTTGGATTTGTTTAAATATTTTAGAGAAGTTTATTGACTTTATTTTAGATGCACATTGCACTAAAGTCTATGACATAGGATCGAATACTTCTCGCTAACGATCCAAGTGTCTCGTGCACAAAGTACCCTAAGAAGAGGTTAGAAATTCACCGGCTCATCTTTTCCCATGTGTTTAAGGCTCGTGGCGCACAATGCACATCATATTTATTAAGTATTTTGATAGGATTTGAGAGAGAGAGAGAGAGAGAGAGAGAGAGAGAGAGAGAGAGAGAAGAGAGAGAGAGAGAGAGAGAGAGAGAGAGAGAGAGAGAGAGAGAGAGAGATGAGAGAGAGAGAGAGAGAGAGAGAGAGAGAGACAGAAGACTCAAAGGGCTGAGAGAAAATCTAAGGGAAACTCACCTAGATGTTGTCATGCAATATGGCCATATAGTCGAGGATAGAAAGGGAAATCCTAACCTAATGTTATCATACAAATGATGGACCTAAGGTTGAAGTTAGGGAAACAATCTTAATGTTATCATGCATGGATTAGCACCTAATGGCTATTAATCTGCTGTCCCGCACTGATCAAAAACGAGTATTTTTGAAAACATAGTAAAGGGAAGCGACACTCGGATGTCGATTTCACAAGGATTATTAAATTGAATTAACCAACTAAGTAAAAGTTTATAGGGGGGTTTGAGTTTTGATTAACAGAAAAATAGTGCAAAGAAGTGATTAAAATAAGTGATTATAAAATAAGTTGTAAAGTTAATTTCCTGATTGGTTCCTACCAATCATCGATTTTTATGATTTCAATCTCCTAACGGATTACCTATTCCTATTCGATTACAAACTCATTGACAAGCGCAATTTTTATGTGTGATGTAGGTTCCTAATATCCGGATTAAGCAAATGGAATTAAGCAAACATGATTTGATCAATCATGATAACGAATTAAGCAAATGCTAACGTGATTACGGTTAAGGATTATACAACAATTGAATTAAATCAACAAACTCTATGAAATTTGGATTAAGCACGCAAGAATCATATAATAAGATTGAAAGAAATAAAAACTAAATTGAAATTATTATAACCTCAAGGTGTCGGAACCGAATACAGTAAATCAACAATTGAAATTAGTTCTCCATGAATTTTTCATACCAAGCAAAAAGTAAAATCATGAAAATAAGGTTATGAATAGTAGCACGGCTACTAATAGGTATAGGGAAGCATCACAAAATCTGGTTCTAACCCAACTGGGTCGAAAAACATAAAAGACTCGGCCCAAAACTAAATATTTCTAATGGCAGATTTCGGGTCTTGACTTCAACGAATTATTTGAGTCTGCTACACTCCGAATCAGCTTCTTCCTCAAACATGAAAGTTGTAGCCCTCTGTCTTAGCTTTCTAACACCTATTAGAACACTCAAATCTGATTCTTGTAGCTCCAGTTATGATTCAAACAGTGAACAAATATCAAATAACTGCTAAAGCTGAAAATAAGTTGCGAAAATAGATTAAAAGCAAACAAATACTTAATTCTAAAAACATAATAAAACAGTAAAATAAACAAAACAAACTAAGGAAATGCCTAAGTAAAAACATAAGATAATATGCATTAAGATGCACTGATCAAATTCCCCCACACTTGAACTTTTGCACTCCGAACAAAATAGTATCAAGACTCATGAAAAACAATAACATCCAAAAACTCATTCTAGGCTACAAACTCTTCTTCGATCAAGATTGCATCGATAGGCACTAGTTTTGCATACTAAGGATATCGTAAGAGCCCAAATTCTCAATTGTACGGTCATAAACCTCCCTCCTATACAAACCAATCTGAATCATGTTATTGTGCTTAAGCCTAACTTAATCATCCTCCTTTTTGCTCTCTTTCATTCTAATGCAATCACATTAAGCTTGTTATCTATTCAAACACATGGTAAATAAGCCTCTTATTGACTATGATCAGTATCTTGTCAACAATTCAAAATTAACCACTTTAGCAACAACAATATTTTTTGTGTGTGAAGGTTTCACAACCGTTAGCCTAAGTGACTGGGTGAGGGTCACCTAACTTAAAAGGCGAATTCCTATTTAGATTTCTTATTAAACACGAGATCATTCACTTATTTGCATCAACTTAATTACTTAGTGTGTGTTTTTTAGATGGTGCTGACTGCTAGATAAACTACTTAAGAGCTATTAAAGGATGAGAACTCAAGGCTATGTCATAACAAGTATTTAAATTGATTTCCATATTTATGAGATATAAGGTGTTAAAACGATACCAATCTTATAAAATATTCTCAAGTCTCCACAATCTAACCTCAAATTAATATATAGCCTAAAAATTTCAAAAGTCGTGATTATGTTTATCTGTTTGCTTAATTCAGAATATAGGAATGTCAATATGTTCAATATCTTAGTGCGCTTGTCATTTGATATTGAAATCGAATAGAGATCGAAGCCGCTTAGAGAATTGGTAAGGAGAAAAACCTGTGATTATCCTGAAACCAAAACAGTAGATTGACTTATTTTTATAACCACTTATTTTAATAACTATTTATCTTATTTTATAAACCGAAACTTAAAACCTCCTAAACCATGACAATAATTGGTTAATTTACTATAAGAATCCTTGAGAATGATATTTGAGTTGTCGTTACCGTTACTATACTTTTCAAAAATACTCGTTTTTGATCTGTGTGTGACAGCGGATCAAAGATCATCTATCATACTCCAAGCTTAATAAAAAATTAAGTTGGACTAGGAAGCCTAAGGGAACATACAAAGGCAAGCAAAAACCAAGAAAATAAACCAAAAATAGCAGCTACAACTGTAACACCCCACTTCCCCAAAATTAAAATAAATACGATTAATTCAAATAAACATCAGAGTTCTCCACTAAAGTGGGATATCACATCACATAACTCGACATAATCTTCATTAGAAGGTTTTCAAAACAAAGCAGCGGAAAATATTCATTAGTTCCTCAATCTCGGCCATCCGCCAATACATGAAAATATTCATTCATAAAATGCACCAACACATGATACGTCACAGGAAAGTAAAACAAGTTCAACTAAATCAAAAGAAAACGCCCAAGTCTCGTGCTATGTATCAGAGCATCCTAAGAATCGACTCGCACACCTCTATCCAAGCTAGCTAAGTACCTGGATTATCTGTACTTCTGAAGAAGCACAGACCACAACAACAACAAAGGGTGAGAAAACATGATCATAATTATTGGTAATACAGTACATGAAATAAAGATAGTAATCATATAATTCATCACCCAACATTCATCAAACACAGCCTACTGTCCAACATCAACACAACACACCATAATGCAATTATGCAATTCAACACAATGCATACGGTACCGACTCATTGGTTCATTTAATCGAACCCCTGATAGATCACACACATCCGTCCTTGGCCATGATCTGTCCCCACCGTTCTCTATAAGGGAGTACAGATGAATCACATACACTCCTCCTGAGCAATGATTTGTCCCACCAAACACCATGATATGCATAACACCAAATGCACAACAAATGAACTCAAGCACACAAGGTGCACACGATCCCCTGATCACATCACCATACATCATACATATGTATTGTTCATCAATTAATTATTTTAATTAAAGTCACACGATCCCCCTGATCCCATCACCATACATCATATATATATATATATATATATATATATATATATATATATATATATATATTACATGCCAATCAATCATGTTAATCAAATTAAATAATAGGGAAATTTACATTTGAACACCGAGTACACACGATCCTCCCGATCACCTCACTATGCATCATATATATATATATATATATATATATATATATATATATATATATATATATATATATATATATATATATATATATATATATATATATATATATATATATATATATATATATATATATATATATATATATATATATATATATATATATATATATATATATATATATATATATATATATATATATATATATATATATATATATATATATATATATATATATATATATATATATATATATATATATATATATATATATATATATATATATATATATATATATATATATATATATATATATATATATATATATATATATATATATATATATATATATATATATATATATATATATATATATATATATATATATATATATATATATATATATATATATATATATATATATATATATATATATATATATATATATATATATGTCTTACCCACCAATTAATTATATCAATTAAATTCAATATTTCATAATTTCACCTTTCAACATCAAGTATACCCTCTTCACCACTAAACACCATCTCTCTACCTATCACAACCCAAGGGATCCTACAAAATGAATCACAAAGCAAAACAGCACAAAATCACATTTCTGTCACGCTGGCTCGTTCGCTTAGCAAAGCCCTAGCTGCTCGCTCGCTTAGCGAACTCCCTAGCGAAGGCAGACAGTAGCTACTGGAAGGGTTCGCTACCTAGCTCTCCTAGCGAGTCCCTAGCGAATGCTCGCTACTAGCTCGCCTAGCGAAGGTGCTAGCGAGCGTCTGCGATCTCTCAAAACCCTCATTGTCCAACAATGTCGTCTTGCTCAATTCCAAGCCTGTCACTCTACTTCCATCTCCCATCCTATCATTACTACAACCAATACACATTACTCTATTCATTATTCTATCACTTTATCTCCAGAACCCATACCTATGTTCATCAACAGAACCGCAGAAGTTACTCAGAACCTCACCAAAATCACACAGCATGTACACCCATTCATCAATGGCAGCAACAATCATAAACACATCAACATGCACACGAAATTCATCATAATCAACAACAATCAAAGACATATCAATATAATAAACATGTTCATCAAATCCCTACGGGGTTAAGGAATCCCCTCTACCCAATTTCATGTAAACAGCAATCCCAATCAGTTTCTCCCCCTTACCTCGATTAATTGCTTCGATTGATGAAGAATCCCCACAAATCTGACAGCCCTAGCCTTCTTCTCTTCCCTTGTTCTTTCTCTTCAATCTTTCTCCTTAATTTTGGTTATGAGCAGTTTATCGTGTTTTTCCTCTTTTCCCCCAAAACCCCCTTTTATATTATATTAATATTTTTATTTCATGCATTTTATGATTTTATGGAGAATTTTACATTTTAATATCAATTAAAATGTAAAATTCCCCATAAAATCAGAAAATGCATGAAATAAAAATATTTTTTCTCTAAAAAATATTAGATTCAATCATGAATACAATGCAAAAAGAATGGGGTTAATTGGATTATTTTTCAATTTTATATGATTTTATCAAGAACCATGAATAAAATGAAAAATAAAGAAAATCAAAAGAAAAAGAACAAGCACACGGTGCAGATAGAAATAAAACACAGTTCATATAATGGATTGGGCCATGAGGGGGGTGTAAATATCAGTTAATTCACTAAGCCCAGCATCAGCACTCAAATGAAACGATGTGTTTCATTAATTCAGATCCTTCACAAACTGTATCTCATGGTTATGCATGTCGTTCGGTTCTGGGTGATAGTTTCCGGTGATGGAACCCCAAAATTGGTCTAATTCGAGATCAAAATCCTCTTCAATGGCAGTAAACACGAATGGATTGCTAGGGAAGCCTAGGATGGTAGCTAACGTGGTACGGTTGTGTGTTTGGTCTATTCCAAACATTCTAAAGGTTATTAACTCTTTAGTGGATCCAAAGCCATATTCAGGTAAGTAACTTAGGGAGCTAAGGAATTCTAGTGTCAGTTCGCGGAAGGTAGCGAATCTGGTCTTGAGAGCGGTTTGCTCCCAGCCTAATTGGTTAAATAGGTACTGAATGCTATCTTGAATTCCTAGCTTGTCCATCGTTGGTGTATCGTAGTACAGAGTCGAAGCAAAGTTTCTTTGAGTCAGTGCCTCGAATCTGGCCTGCTGAGCTCGTCCTCTAAACACAACAGTCGTAACGTCAATGTCGGCCATACTCGTTAGTCGGATAGAATGGAAGAAAAGTAGAATGACTTTTAAAATCCTGGAAAAAGTCACATTCACTCAGATCGTAATTTTAAGAAAAATAACAAAAGTGATAAAAGAGAAAAATATAAAATAAATATAGATAATGGAAAATAAGATAATAGAAATTTATAGAAATTATAAGTTAATAAAAAGAATAGTTTTAATAAATTTAGAAGGAAAATCAGGAAAACTTTGGGTTGCCTCCCAATTAGCGCTGTCTTTAACGTCAGAAGCCTGGCGATAGCTTGGAGATAAGCTAGTCGGGGATCTCGAGCAATTTCATATTGCTCACGTGGTCGCTGTTTTCACTTTGATTATAATGTTTCAAACGCTGTCCGTTTACTATAAACGGTGCGGTGATTCGATTTGTGACTTCAACAGCTCCACTCTTTAGGACTTTGGTGACCTCAAAAGGTCCAGACCACCTAGATTTTAGTTTTCCAGGGAATAGTTTCAATCTGGAGTTGAATAGGAGCACGATGTCTCCCACTCTGAACTGCTTCCGGATTGAACGTTTGTCATGCCATTTCTTGGTCCTTTCTATGTAGATGCGTGCATTCTCGTACGCGTCTAATCTTAGCTCTTCCAACTCATGAAGGTTCAAGATACGCTTTTCGCCTGCCGCAGTGTAGTTGAAGTTTAGTGTCTTAATAGCCCAGAAGGCTTTATGCTCTAACTCTACCAGCAGGTGGCATGATTTTCCGTAAACTAGTTTGAATGGTGTGGTGCCTATTGGTGTCTTAAAGGCGGTCCTATAGGCCCATAAAGCTTCATTCAGCTTTGATGACCAGTCTTTCCTGGAGGTTGCGACAGTCTTTTCTAAAATTTGTTTTATCTCCCTGTTCGAAACCTCCACTTGTCCACTAGTTTGTGGGTGATACGGTGTGGCTACACGGTGTTTTACTCTGTATTTGGAAATGAGTTTATCAGAGATTCGCGATATGAAATGCAAACCACCGTCACTAATGACGAGCCTAGGCACACCGAATCTTGGAAAGATTACGTTTTTAAAGAGTTTAACGACTACTCGCGTGTCATTAGTTGGAGCGGCAATGACCTCTATCCATTTCGATACATAATCGACAGTGACGAGTATGTATATATTTCCAAAAGAAGATGGGAATGGTCCCATGAAGTCGATTCCCCAGACGTCAAAGATTTCTACTTCCAAGATTCCTCTCTGAGGCATTTCATCGCGTCGTGAGATGTTGCCGGTGCGTTGGCACCGGTCACATTTTAGTACCGCGGTATGGACGTCCTTCCAGAGACTGGGCCAGAATAGGCCGGACTGTAGGATTTTAGCGCACGTCTTTGAGGTGCTGGCATGACCACCATATGGTGCTGAATGGCATTGGGTGATGATGTCTTCTATTTCTTCCTCTGGGATGCAACGACGGTATAAGTTGTCGGCGCCTCGTCTGAAGAGTAGAGGTTCGTCCCAGTAGTAGTGCTTTAAGTCATGGAAGAATTTCTTCTTTTGTTGATAAGTCAGGTCCGGTGGAAGCACGCATGCGGCCAGGTAATTAACGATGTCGGCAAACCACGACAAAGTGGCTTGGGCATAGACAGCTTCCACAGCTTTTTCCAGTTCCGGTTCTTCCGAAGTAGAGTTAGACATATCGCTTTCCAATTTGGCTATCAGACGTTCGTAAGGAAAGTCGTCATTGATAGGCATTGGTTCTTGTTTTATGCCCTCTATACGGGATAAGTGGTCCGCAACTACGTTCTCGGTCCCCTTCTTATCTTTAATTTCTAAATCGAACTCTTGTAATAATAGGATCCATCTCAATAATCTGGGTTTAGCGTCCTTTTTGTTTATTAGGTACCTAATGGCAGCATGGTCTGTGTATATGATTATTTTGGCTCCTACCAAGTAGGAACGGAATTTGTCAAGAGCGAACACGACTACTAAGAGTTCCTTTTCTGTTGTGGTGTAGTTCATTTGCGCAGGGTCTAATGTTCTACTGGCGTAGTAGATAGCGTGAAGCTTCTTATCCTTCCTTTGTCCTAGAATTGCGCCTATGGCATAATCACTCGCATCGCACATGATTTCGAATGGTAGTCGCCAATCTGGGGGTTGCATGATTGGTGCGATGATAAGTGCAGATTTTAGAGTTTTGAATGCCTCTAAGCATTCCTTGTCGAAGATGAACTCAGCATCTTTCATTAACAAACCTGTAAGAGGCTTTGTAATTTTCGAGAAATCTTTTATGAATCTCCGGTAGAATCCAGCGTGTCCTAAGAATCTTCGTATTTCTCGTACGGCTTTTGGAGGTTGGAGATCCTTTATGATCTCTATTTTGGCTTTGTCAACTTCAATCCCTTTTTCAGAGATGACGTGTCCTAAAACAATGCCTTGTCGGACCATGAAATGACATTTTTCCCAATTAAGGACAAGGTTCACTTTGGCGCATCTTTTGAGTACCATTTCTAAATTCGACAGGCAGCCTTCGAAGCTTTGTCCGCATACAGAGAAGTCATCCATGAACACTTCCATGATGTTATCTATGAAATCTGCGAAGATTGCCATCATGCATCTTTGAAAGGTTGCTGGAGCGTTGCATAGTCCGAACGGCATTCGGCGGTAGGCAAAAGTACCATAGGGACAGGTGAATGTTGTCTTTTCCTGGTCATCGGGGTGAATAGGGATTTGAAAGAATCCCGAATAACCATCTAGGTAGCAGAAGTATGAATGTTTTGCCAGTCTCTCCAACATTTGGTCTATGAATGGTAAAGGGAAGTGATCTTTCCGAGTTGCCTTGTTTAGTTTTCTGTAATCGATACACATCCTATTTCCGATCACTACTCTTTGGGTTATCGATTCGCCTTTCGCATTCTTTACTACAGTAACGCCTTCTTTCTTGGGTACTACGTGTACTGGACTGACCCATTGGCTGTCGGAGATTGGGTATATGATTCCTGCGTCTAGTAGCTTTTTCACCTTGTCTTTGACTACAGTGCTTAAGATCGGGTTTATCCTTCTCTGATGTTCTCTCGAAGTTTTGCAGTCTTCCTCCAGCATGATACGGTGCATACAGATGGAGGGACTTATGCCTTTTAGATCGCTTATATTATAGCCTAACGCAGTTGGGTATTTCCTCAGGACTTCTAATAATCGCTCAGTTTCTGATTGTCCTAAGTTAGCGTTTACTATTACTGGTCTTTTGAATTCTGTATCAAGGAATTCATACCTGAGAGTTTTGGGTAGCTCTTTAAGTTCTAAAGATGGGTTTTTCGGACCTGGCATGTGATTTGGAGTGAGTGCTAAGATCTCGCTCAGACTATCATCTTTGTATGGTGCATGCCAGTTGCCGTCTTCATGAATATCAGGGGTCGGGATTTTCATGATTTCAAAATATGTAGTTTCCTCCTTTTCTAATTCTCGTATGCAGTCGTCAATTACATCTACTATATAGCATGTGTCATCGATGGCTGGGGCCTTCAAGAATTTAGTAAGGATGAACTCTATCTTTTCTTCTCCTACTTCGAATGTTAGCCTTCCTTTCTTTACGTCTATAATAGCTCCGACTGTAGCTAGGAATGGTCTTCCTAGGATAATTGGAGTAACAGAGTCCTCTTTGATATCCATGATTATGAAGTCGGTTGGGATATAGAATTGTCCTATGCGTACTGGAACGTTTTCCAGTATTCCGACGGGGTATTTGATTGATCGGTCAGCCAATTGTACGGACATTTTAGTTGGTCTTAGTTCTCCCATATTCAGCTTTTTGCATATAGATAAGGGCATGACGCTTATACTGGCTCCTAGATCGCATAGAGCTTTGTCTATTACGAACTTTCCTATGACGCAGGGTATGGAGAAACTACCTGGGTCTTTTAGTTTAGGAGGCATGTGGTTTTGAATGATTGCGCTACATTCGGCGGTAAGTGTTACTGTCTCGTTATCCTCTATTTTCCTTTTATTAGACAAAATTTCTTTAAGAAATTTAGCGTATGACGGCATTTGAGTTATCGCTTCTATGAAAGGAATAGTGATGTTTAGTTGTTTCAGAAGTTCGACAAATTTCTTAAATTGTCCTGAAGTTTTGGAGTTTATTAATCTTTGAGGATAAAGGATAGGTGGTTTATATGGCGCTGGAGGCACATATGTGTTTTCATCTTTGGCGGCTTTCTACTCGTCACATTCCTTCTTTTCTGTTTCAGACTCCTTTTCGGTTGTTTTATCGGATTTCTGTTGCATTACTAAATCTTCGTTCCTAAGATCTGTTGGGCCCTCCAATTCTTTCCCACTTCTTAGTATAACAGCGTTTGCGTGACCTTTTGGATTAGGTTCAGGCTGTCCTGGAAATGTTCCAGCTGGGGCAGCGGCAGAGGCTTGTTGTTAGGCCACTTGGGATATCTGCGTTTTGAGCATTTTGTTGTAGGTGGCTAAAGCGTCTACTTTTCCGGTCAGCTGTTTAATTTGCTCGCTAGTGTGTATGTTTTGATTTAGGAATTCTTTGTTTGTTTGAGCTTGAGTAGCTATGAATTTTTCCATCATCAACTCGAGGTTTGATTTCCTAGGGTCAGTCTGGGCAGCAGCTGGTTTCTGATATCCTGGCGGAGCACCTGGTGCTTGCAAGGCATTATCGTTCTTGTAGGAAAAGTTTGGGTGGTTCCTCCATCCTGGGTTGTAAGTATTTGCGTAAGGATTTCCTTGAGCGTAATTTACTTGGTCTGGTGGGATTCCGGCCAACAATGAGTACTCGGGCGCATTATGAGTGGAGATTCCGCATAACTCGCAGTTTGGAGTTACGGCAGCGACGGTTGCAGCGGGGTTTACGGTCAGACTGTCGATCTTCTGTGCTAGAGCATCTACTTTAGCGTTGAACTTTTCAAGGCTGCTGATCTCGTACATCCCACCTTTCGCTGCGGGTTTCTCTGCTGGAATGTGTTCACCTCCCCATTGGCAGTGGTTCTGAGACATGTTTTCGATTAGTTGATAGGCTTCGTCGTATGGCTTATCCATAAGTGCACCGCCTGCGGCGGCGTCTACCGTTAATCTGGTGTTGTATAAAAGCCCATTATAAAAAGTATGGATCGTCACCCAGTCTTCTAGACCGTGGTGAGGACATATTCTCATCATATCTTTGAATCGTTCCCATGCTTCGTAAAGAGATTCAGTATCTTTTTGTCGAAATCCGTTGATTTGAGCTCTAAGCATAGCAGTTTTGCCTGGCGGAAAATATCTCGCTAAGAAAACGTTCTTCAACTGTTCCCATGTCGTAACGGAGTTGGATGGTAAGGATTGTAACCATGTCCACGCTCTATCTCTAAGAGAGAAAGGGAAAAGACGAAGTCTTATTGCGTCTGGAGTTACTCCATTTGCTTTCACTGTGTCTGCGTATTGTACAAACTTCGTTAAATGTTCGTTTGGATCCTCAGTTGCATTTCCTGAGAATTGGTTTTGTTGTACAGCTGACAGCAATGACGGTTTCAGCTCAAAATCGTTTCGAGTAATAGCTGGGGCAGCAATGCTACTTCTAGGCTCCATCTGAGAGGGTGTAGCGTATGCCTTCAGCGGTTTGTTTTGAGGTCCTTCAGCCATCTTTGGTTCTTCTTCGGATTTGGGAATGTGAGTGAGAGGATCGGGAATGTTATGTTTTTATTGGTATTCAATTATGCGACTTCTTAAATGTAAGAAACGCTCTAGTTCTGCGACTGAAGGTTTTAAGATATCGCCTTGTGGGCGATTACTTGGCATACAATTGACTGAACCAGTAAAGGGAAAATAAAAATAGTTAACCTAGTCTATACGGTGTAACAGAAGGTTACACTATTGACTAAACGGGTCCCCGGCAACGGCGCCAAAAACTTGATCGCGACTTTCTATGTCTAACAAATCTAACTGCAAGTGCACAGTCTATCGCGTAGTAATAATAGATATCGATCCCACAGGGACTCGTAATCAATCTAGTGTTATCGGGTGTTACGGTGTTTAGCTAGGTCGGTTTGGTTTCAAGTTGAATAATGGCGGAATAAATGCGTAAACTAAAGGGAACTAAGGTTTTACTTAAGATATGAATTTATGAATCGATATGCAATAATTTTGTTCTTCGGGGATTTGACAACTTATTGGCGTATTAAATGTTTTCAAACTTAGTTTAAGAAGAAAATAGTGATTTAAAGACTTTTGTCTCACGATGGTTGTTGACGCTAGTCGCAACTCTAAGGCGGAACGTATGCTTTCGCTATCCCGTTCGGGGTTAAAGTTACCTTTTGAAAATCTCTAAGTTCTAATCCTTTTTAAAGCGTTTTCGCTGTTTTTAAATTGAATGCCTAGTTTTTACTATCTGGTCTTACCTCAGCTGTCGCTTGTTGGTTCGTACCTTAATATGGTTTCCCACTGTCGTGGCAAAACCACCGTAAATAGCTTCTCACTGTCGTAACAAAGATTTATTTAGAATTTTTGATTAAAAACTAAAACCATAACTGAGTTTTTTGAAAAGAGAAAAACTACGCCAATTATTATCAAATTCCGTCTGAATTATTATTATATATCGATTACAGTAGTTTAGCTAGACATGGAAATAGAAATGGTAATACATAAATAAAAACAGTAATTAATAACATGCATCATAATGAAAATTGAAATTACGATTAAAATTTAAAACCTGTAAAATATTCCAATTGGCCTTTGGGGCAGATCCTCCACAAATGTTGGCAGGATTCTGGTCTTGGTGCCAATTGATCGTACAATGAAAATAGAAATTACAATAATATCAAAGAATGCAGAGAAGGAAAAGAGAAACAAATAAGAATAGAATAATGGAAAGGTTGCTCTGAAGACGAATTGGCAGCACTTCGTTGTCTTGAATTCGGCCCCCTTTTTCAGGTCCCAACCTCTTCCTTTTATAGAGGGAGAGTATCTAACGGTTATTCCCTCAGGAAGTGGGTTTGAGGCAGAAAAATAGGAGTTAGTGGCCACACTTTTGGTCTTTGAGGGGAGAAATTGCACGTGACTTCATTCTACCACGTTCTGCCTGCATGACGGTCGTCATGGCAGTGTGACGGTCGTCACACACATGACGGTCGTAACAGCTGTGTGACGGTCGTCATATCAGTCTGGCTCGTTTCTGCTGGTTTTCACTTGGTTTTTCATCCATTTTCCACTTGTTTTTGCTCCTTTTCTTCATATTGCATTGCTTGAACATGTTCTTTGAATACCTGCATAATACTTAGACAAATAGCATGGAATGCCCCGAATTCGGAGTGAAACCGGTCAAACATTAGTTAAACACACGTCATTTTGTAGATATATTTTCGCGTTATCAATAACCTCTAATATAAATAAAAATGAAATTAAAACTTAAAATAATATATAAATTCTAAAATAAATATAATAAAATATTAACAAAATTAAAATATATTATATACAATCAACTGTTAGAAAAATAATAATAATATAAACTATGTATAAAATAAACAAAAATAGTTTACAAAATAATTAATTAATTAAAAAAAACATAAAACAGAATGGGGGTAATAGAAAACCGGTGGGTGTAGTTAAAAACAAATGGGTCTTGAGTCTGACCCATCTCCAACACCCACACACGGATATAAACATGATGTCGTCTTTCCCTTTTGTCCGAAACAAAGCCAAACGCAAAAAGGGATCCGCAAATGAAAAGAACAAAATCCTCTCCAACCTTCTATAGTTTCAAATCGTTTTCAACTTCCACTCTCAATTTCTCGATTCAAACATCCTCTTCAATTCATTCTCTTTTGTGTCCTCTGTTATGGTTTGAGTTTGTTGAAGGTGAAAGAAGATGGTGATGAGAGTCTGAAACGCAAGAAAGGGGTTTCGAAACGGAGATTTGAGGTTGTGTTGGGAAATGGTTTTTTGTGTTTTAATGGAGATTAAGTGTGAACAAAAATGGGTTTAGAAGAGAGTTTCGGTGGATGATGATGAAGGGGTTTTGAAAAATGAATGGGAAGATGGCTAGTTTCGTGTGGATTTTTGTTAAGGAGGTGAGTTTGGGTTTGGTCTGATGATGAGCCATGGCCATTGTTATGATTTTTTCTTAGTTTTCTCTTTTGTCTGTGTTTGGGGATTTTGGGAAGAAGATAGACGCGAGTTTTGATGGGTGTTTTCGGAGGTTGAGCGGAGGTTAGATGGGTTACCGGCGATTTGGTCTGGGTTAAATGATGGACAGAAGTTTGAAGATCCGTTGTTTTCTGATGTTGCTGTGGAATGGGTTTCAAGATGGAAGTGAGGAAGAAGGCTTGCTGGGTTGTTTTCTGGGTGATGGTTGGGTTTAGGAGAGAGAGGTTTCATTTTGGTTGGTTGTTCGTATCTTGAAGTAAGGTTTGTTGGATGAAAATGGATGAAGGTTAGAGAACGAAAATGGGAATTGGGTGAAGATTTTCTGGGTTTTTTCCTTGGATGATGATGAACCAGATGGTGGTGACCGCGTTTTGGGGATGAAGATGATAAAAGGGTGGTGATGGCCGGATTCTGGTATGGCTGATGAAGACGAAGGAGGAAGAAGGGGGGTGGGGCGGCTGTGGATCCCTAGGGTTTTTGGTCTGAAGGTTGAAGGCAATGAACAGTGGGTTATATACCCATTGTTCGACACGTGGCATGCCAATAATTGCTGATTAAGTGAATTGCTGATGATTAATACTGATTAAAATACTGATGATGACTGATTAATGGAATGTTGGATTAATTAATTGGATGATAATACGATGATAAAAATCTGATGCTAAGTTAAATATTGACCCAATAAAACAAAGACTTAATTAAATGCTAACAAGTTAATGGAAAAAAAAAACTATAACTGAACAAACTTAAACTCTTAATCTAAATTCTAATTAAAAGAAAAACTCTAGTATCTATTCTAAAAAACAAATATTACTTTAATAAGAATAATTCTAAAAAAACTAATTCTAAAAAAAATAACCATTTTAAAATTCTAACTAAATGAACTCTAATTCTATTAATCAATTAAAATCTATTCCTAAATAAAACTAAAATTCTAGAATTCTAAATAAAACTATATTCTACTTAAAAAAAACTTTATGCTAAAAATTCTAATAAACTATTTTAGAAAACTATTAAATAAGAATTTTATAAAAAACCATGAAAAGAAATTAAAGCAGTAAATTAAAAATGCAAGAATGCAGCGAAATAAACGGCAAAAGGGCGACCATCGAAATGCCACCGAAAGTATCAGCACTGACTGGACCACCAGAAAGAAAACAAACTCCACTCGGTTTCGAAATAAATCTCCTTATTTGAACTGGTTTGAATCGCTTGAAACGCGAGCAAAACGGCTGCGATAAATGATATGCAAATGCAAAATGAAATGAAACATAAGCCAAATTATTGGAAAAGGTTGGTCAAATTTTGGGGTGCAACACGTACGAAACGAATAAGGTTGAACTAATAGATAGGAGATCCTATGGGTATAGAGTAAGGTCGATGGCGAGGCCAAAGCGCTCGACTTACAAGGAGGGTAAGAGGACTTGGTACAAATCAAGTATATTTAAGAGACGATAATGGTTAATTGCATTTGTTTTGAAGATACTTGACGTTGGATCAAGTTTATTCGCTTTTGAAGAGAATTGATTTTAATCTCATAAACTAATCATTCAAACAGGCGTATATGTGAAGTTTGTAGCAAGCGTCGTTGTACAAAGTCCAAGAGGAGACTATAAGGTCGATGGCGATCGTAGAAACAATCGGCTTACAAGGTATTTGAAAATGGCTTGATTATGAAATCAAGATATTATTTTGAAAATGAGGTTTAAGCAAAACAAGTATGGGATGGCATAAGGTAATCAAAATATGAAATCAAGCATTCATCAATTAAACAAAAAGATAAGAAATAACGAGCAAAATCAAATGACAACTTAATTAAACGTCTTATTAAAATATTTAAATTATTAGTAAAAACATAAGCTAATGCTTTCTTATATTGAATTAAGCTATGATATTTAATAAAATTAATTATCAAAATTAATTAATATTTAATAAAAATGGCTAATAGAATTAAGTAATTAACAACAAATTTATGAATTAATAAAAATATTATTTTTAGGAGGGATGAATAATTTAGAATAATTAAAATAAAAATGTTTGAAAGAAATAAAAATATTTTGAGTTTTTTTTTAGATTTAACAAAAATTAACATAAATAATTAGCCTAAGATTAATTATCTAATAAAATTAATTAATACAAAATATTTTAATTAATTATAATTATATACAACAAAAACTAAAGTTTTAAAAATAAATCTAAAAAACAAACTAAAAAAAACTAAAGAAAATGGGCCTAGTTTCAATCAGCAAAAGGGGGTGCTAATAAAAAACTAACCCAGGCCCAACAGGCCAAGGGTCCACACCGGAAGGAGGGTTCACGGTGAACCCTCAGTCAACATGCTGACTCAAAACATACACCAACTATCTGATCTCACAGAGTCAACCTTGACTCTTGATCTGAAGGTCACGCATGCAAGTACACGGTAAGGGGGATAGAACGCAATGCACTGGAAATGGGGGAGACAACATCACGGTGACACAAGTCAAAGGGAGGGACAATTGTCACCCTCCCGGTCGGCCACCTACACCACTCGCTGGATCTATTGATAAGAAAAGAAGAAGAGTAAAGGGTTCATAAACAAACTTCGTTTCTCTCTCTTTGAACCCTTTCTCTCTAATTACCAGAACAAGACCCATCCATCTGAAACCTAATCTCACCGGAAATCCAAAACCCACCGGAGAAGACGGTGGCATGCGGTGGCCGCCGCCGTCTCTCTCCAGCCAAACCCTTATAACACCCTCATCACGATACCCCAAACCTCTGAGTTCAAATCTGAACTCAGATTTTTCAAAACCCTACTCAAAAAGACGAAGAAACACGTGACAACAAGGAGTTTGGTATCACAAGCACGGGATAAAGATATCACACAAAAAACGTAAAAGAGATAAGGTTCTCACCAAATCGGAGCAAATCCGAGCTCACGAACCCTGATGAAGGTATGACTCGATCCTCCTTCCTCTGATTTCCTCTTTGCCTCCTCCTTTATGCTTCTTCCTTTCTTCTTTTGCTTTATGGCAAGTATCTTGCATATCAATATGATACCTAAAAATGCTTCTGAGTTTTTTTGAAATAACTTTGGGATCTTGTAAGAAAACATCTTTTTAGGGTTTTTTTCTATGTTTTGTTTTTTCAATCTTGAATGAACAGTAGGCTTAAATAGTGCCCTCTTTTGATTTGCAACAATACGTGTGAAATTTTGTGAGACTCGTGTGAGAAAGATGAGCTGGAATTTTAAGCCTGAAATCGTTAGGGGCTTGCTGATTTTGTGGGATACCAATTTGAGGCAACATCTTGTATGTTTTTTATTTTTCGTAGGTTCAATCATCGTACAATTTACGTTACCGTTGTAGTCCCTTGTTACTGCTGTAAAATATGGACTTACTGTTGGAATTTGATTCATATTGTTGACACTTAATTTTTTCCTTTTGATATCTTGCAAATTCCTTCATACTTTGGTGTTTTACTTTTCCTCATGTTGTGCACAATTCTTAATTTGATTATTCTAATCACATTTTGTGTCTTTTCCATGAGCTTTTGGATATGAACGGGGCAATTTTGGCGTGATTTAAGATTTGGAATGAAGAAGCTTATGACAGATGAACTGGAGTGATCAACCTTGCTGGTCTAAAGGTATTGAACAACATCTTGTTTTAATTATGTATAACTACCATCATGTATCTGTATGGCCTATTATGTATTGTTGTGTTTTGTAACTTTTATTTCATCTTACACAATATTACTTCCTGGTATGCTAACTCTTTGTATTACTTCTTTTTTCATGTAAACGGTATTCTCGAACCAACGGAGGCGAGCTGAAGATTTAGATTTGTGAAAGACGACAACGAGTGGAAAAGAAGAATAAGTGTTAGATGACTTTTTACTCACAGCTCGATAAGCACGAAAATGAGGCTTCAACGCAAGGGATTTGATTAGCTCATCAACAACATCAATGCGATCATGGTGAGTAAAACTTTCGCAATAGGCAGGTCTGGCTTAGTTAAGAATTAACATATTCATCCTGATCTGTTCTGTTATGTTTGTTGTTAAACTGTGCAAATGGATTCCTAATATAATGCCTTTTGTAGCTTATTCTATAGAGCATTCTTGGTTTGTTTTGGTTTGCGCCTCATATGAAACCCAAGCTTGTTGTGTTAGTTTGTATGCATGATTTCTTGTAAATTGTCACGACTCCTACTTATACTAACCATACTGCCGTCTTTTCTTCTTTTATTGTGCATGATGGGAGTTTAATATGAGAGGAATCCTAGCAGGTCCTCAGCATCATAGGCTCTCAGGTCGAGAAATGATAATACGTCTACCATTTCTGGTTTGGAATTATCACCCATCAAGGAGGTCTCAACTGATTTCTCATGAACATTCTCTAAAGTCATAAGCTCCCAAAGAAACACTTTGGTTACTGTATAGGCATACAGGTCAGAGTATCTCCCAAGGAAGCCTCATCTGAATGCGGATCTCATGTCAATAACACGTATCAAGGGCTACGCGTGCCAACACAAACCCACTCTAATCCTATGTGTGTATTCAAGCCTGGGTACTGGGCTTTTCGCTCGTGGAACAATCTCATCCAACAGCACAGCAGCAATAGAACAATATGGCAACAAAAATCAAACGCAACAAAATGCAAATAAATGCCATATTATACAATAAATAAAGAAAATAAATGTATAAAAATAAACACCCAATGAACGGAAACAGACAAGTGTTAGGATTGACTCACATAGGAAACCAGAGTCCCCACCAGAATCGTCAGCTGTCGCAACTGCGAAAAACAACTGGCGAAAAAAATAGAAAAGTCGCCACCAAACGTTATTTATCCTGACGGGGGAAAGGAAACTATCGAAGAAAACCTCAAAAGGGAGAAGACATGGTCGTCGCAACCAAATCCTAGGTTCGGGAGTCGATTATGCGAGAGGAGGGTATTAGCACCCCCTCGCGTTCGTTGTACTCAACGAGATCCACGCTTGTTGTTTTAATCAAAAGGGCGTGTTATCTAAAGCCTATCTGCTAAACGGGAAACAGAAATGAAAAGGGAAAAAAAGAAAAGGAGACTCGGTAGGACTTCGTTGTCCTAGGCCTACGTATTCCCTCGTGCAATGGGAAAGTCAGAGTCAACGTAGTTCGGAGGACTACGGGTGGAGGGGAAGGTTGCTCGCCAAGACTTCGTTGTCTTGTGCCTACGTATTCTCATTCAAACGAGAATGAAGAAATCAGAGCATTTGTAGTCCATGGTTACGACCACGAGTGGTTAAATGTTTTTTTTATGAGCGATGCTAATTCCGCGTTCCAGCAGTTATGGTCGATGCCTGTTTGCGGTAGAACAGAAATAACACGTTCTTTCTGAAAATGTTTGACAAACAATCCCGAAAGATAAAATGATTTGGATTTGTTTAAAGATTTTAGAGAAGTGGATTGACTTTATTTGAGATGCACATTACACTAAAATCTATGACATAGGATCGAATACTTCGCGCTAATGATCCAATCGTCTCACGTACAAAGTATCCTAAGACGAGGTTAGAAATTCATCCGCTCATCTTCCCATGTGTTTAAGGCTCATGGCGCACAATGCACATCACATTTATTAAGTGTTTTGAAATGATTTGAGAGAGAGGAAAGAAGACTCAAAGGGAAGAGAGAAAATCTAAGAAAAACTCACCTAAATATTGTCATACAATATGGCCCTATAGTCGAGGATAGAAAGGGAAAGCCTAACCTAATGTTATTATATAAATGATGAACCTAAGGTTAAGGTTAGGGAAACTATCATAATGTTATCATGCATGGATTAACACCTAATGTCTATCATACTCCAAGCTTAATAAAAAAATTAAGTTGGACTAGGAAGCCTAAGGGAACATGCAAAGGCAAGCAAAAACCAAGAAAATAAACCAAAAACAGTAGCTACAACATCGCTTAAAATATGACAGCAGTGCATTTACAACAACAACACAACAACATTTAACAACATGTATGGCAGCAACTAACAACGCGTGAACATGACAACAACGTATGGATCGACAACATTAACATGAACACACATCACGTATTCCACAAGGTTGTGCAAGTATCATAGCACACATCAAGAATTCAAGCAACCATGAACATGTGTTGCACAAGATCAAGCAAAGTGTATGAACATGTGACAAAGGAATAATCAACTATGATGAACATGTACCAACAATAATCAAGTGAACATACACCATGGGTTTCAACAATTGATAATGTGCATGAACATGTATCCACATTAATCATCATGAATATGCAACATCAACAATTACGAATAAATATGTAATTAAGTGTGCATCATGAACATGCTTCGAAAATTCGCATACATACTGCAAACGGAGGTTAAACAACTCAAGAGAATTCCACAAATATCAAATATATCAAGCCATGGAAGTTACATGTGGAAAAGAATCAAAATAAGCTCAAAATCAAGCAAAAAACACATTTTACAGCAGGTGTAATCGATTAACATCTGTCTGTTAATCGATTAACAGCTGTCCAGAAGCTGAAAATAGTGTTGTAAAAAGGTGTAATAGATTAACACATAGATGTTAATCGATTAACAATTGTCCAGAAGCTGAAAATAGCATTGTGAAAGGGTGTAATCAATTAACACATATATGTTAATCGATTTCACCTGCTGTAAAAGCAGAAAATAATTTTCAAAAGCACTTTTTCATCATTTATTCAAGGTTCAAATGCAACATGTAATAGCATGTAATTGTGCATGAAAATTACATCAAATAACAGTAATCAAACACTAATTGCATCAATCAAACAACAAGATCAACAATTAAATCAATCAATGGATCAATTCACACTAAAAAATCAATGGATCTACATTGTGAAAGTTGTAAATAAGCTAGAATAAGCTTGGATCTAAGAATTACCAACCTACAAAGCAGAGAGTTGCTTTGGTAAGTGTTGCAAATGGAATTTTACAGATCAAGCACAAAAAATCCAAGATCCAATGAACTTCTAGCCAAAAAAGTTAAAGATCAAAGCAAATATCCAAAAATAATCCAAAAGCTCTTCAGGAAGTAATTCCAAAACTTGACCAAGATCCAAATAAGCTTCAAATTCAGAATTGAACAGTTGATGATGATGTAACGGGGGTTTAGCTTAAGAATTCACAAATTGCAATGTACAATTTGTTAAACTTTTTGGTTATGGAGCTTTTGTGAAGGTTGAAGATAAAAATGGAGAGTGAAAAAGTGAGAGAATTGGAGAATTGGAATGAGAATTGTAGTGAAATTAGAAAAATGAGTAAAGTTACGTGAGGTTTGGAGCAAATTTACTTAAATAAGCTCTAGGTTTGGAATGAAAGTGAGGTTTGGAGTGTGGGTTAGAATTTTGGTTTGGGATTAGGAATAAAATCATTTGAATTTTTGGAGGGAGGTGCATGTAATTTTGAAAATGGACCAAATTTTGGAATCAATTATAGATCCTTCCAACTGATGCAAAAGTGGATTCAAGTGATTGAAATGAGATAATAAATCTTGTAGCGCTGAAATTTGAAATTTCTAGGAAAAATATACACTGGTTAATCGATTAACCATTTGCAAGGCAAAAATGGTTAATCGATTAACACACCCAAAATTTGATTTTTTTGCGCCTTTTTGAGTGAAACTTGGGGCATTGACTGTTGCCACTTGTTCTGAGCATAATTTTTCCTCTGAAGCTTGTCATTTGATATTGAACCTGAATAATGCTAGAAATAAGTTGTGAATTACCTCTTTCACTCAAAATATCTTGCTGATAAAATACGATCCGATACCAAATCACCGAACAAAATAAATGGCGGAACCTCTGATGTTTGCTGCTTAAAAACTTGGAATAAAAGGAAGTTTTGAGCCATAAAAACAACTTGATCCCATATCTCAAGCACCAAAGCCATGGTATGAAACGAAGATGCAAATGAATGAAACATAAGACAATTAAGGTTAAAATGAGAGGGAAAATTTTGGGGTATTACACTTAGGTAGCCTTACCATGAACGATAATAGAGTTCCAAACACACTCAACCAGCGGTAGAAAATCAGGATGTTAAAACCAACAATTAAAGACATTAAATGGTTTCAGCCCCCAATTGGACTTGTTTCCTTTGATCCAAATAGGGCAGTGATCCAACAACTCCATACTCCCTACAACCTTCCCCTCAATCTTCCAGCCATCAATTAAACCCTCTGAAAGAAGGAATCTATCAAGCCTACTCAACATCGTTCCCTCCGTATTAAACCAAGTAAACTTATTACCTACCATTGGAACATCAATCACCTTCAATCCCTCAATGAACTTGCAAAACATTCTTAATTGCGTTGAAATCCCCACAAATACACTATTCACCAGCCGAAAATTTACTCTTAAAGTCTCGAATTTATTTCCAAAGTAACTTCTTTGCCTGAGAGTCACATGAAGAATAGGCACTGATAAGATATAGATTAACCCCATTCCAACTAACATTGATACCAGCAAAGCCTGCGCCTGAGAAACTAAAGTAGAGAACAAACATACCTTTTTTCCACATGGCGAGCATGCCCCCAGATTTGTCAGTCGCACCTTTAGAAGTCCACTCAACCTCAAAATCTCCCCACAAATAATTCATTAACTCCTCCTCAACCTTCTGCACTTTGGTTTCTTAAATCATACATAAATCAAACCTCTCTTTATGAATCAACAGATTAAGACGATTCCTTTTCTAGGAACAACCACTCCCCTTCACATTGTAAGATATCATATTCATTGAGACCCTTTTTTTGCATCCTTATGACTTCGAGCATTGAAATCCCTAATCTTCATACACTTGATAGATTCTACATGGTTATCATCATTCTCCCATCCATTGATACCAAAAGTGAAATCTTTCGCCCACAATGTGGTTGCAACAACAACATTGCAATCAATAGAAGATTCGCCACCACACACCAAAGACCCACCTTGAAAGATGACACTAGAATCGACAGAACAAGCTTGAGAATGTGACGAGGAAGATGGTCGCACTTTACTGGAAATGATTTTTGGAGGATTGAGAGCCGCAAAATAAAGGTTGACTCTCAACACCATAAGAACTCTTCCGCCTTTGACCAAAATCTGCTTAAACATTAGTCCCCTGACTTCTAGATTTTTCCTTACGTTTGGAAATGGGCAACGAGTAACAAGGCTTCGACAAACAAAAAATTAGTGTTCATTCCTTTAGATTGAGCCTTTGCACACTTAGGCCCACCCTCAATTAATCCATCACTCTTGGATCCACCACTAGCTGTAAAACCCTGATCTTGAAAATGCTTCAAATAACTAGTCAAGTCTCTATCACCCTTAGAAATGGGCCCCACATTGAGATTGAAAAGGTTGACATTCGCCTTCCCACAATCAACCTTATTGTCAACAGCGACAAGAAATACAAACAAAGAGGGAGAAATGAGACTAGGAGAAATAACATCTCCCAACTCATCGACCTCATCAACGTAATCCTGACAAACTTTCAGAGAGATTGACACATCGCCATCAGCTACAACCTTGTCCACGTTACCTCCTTCAACGTGACAAGATTGGACACCTACTACCACCTTTCCATTCTCCTCGATCTCTGGATCTAACGCAAAAACAACTCTAGAATCCTCGCCTAATTTTGACTCACGACTCCAACTTCGTTTCTGAAACCTCTGGTACGACTATTCTCAAAGGACCATGGGAGTTTTCAATCATCTTCAACTTAAACACCTCCCCCTTAACCTTCGCACTACAAAACTCATTCAAAGTGGAGGCAAAAGATGTTCTAACCAAGATTCTATCAACATCTAACTTAGTTTGTGATCGCGTAGCATCGCCAGAGCACAAGAAAGTGCCAAAAGGTTTAGCAATGAATTTAAATAACTTGTCATTCCAAGTAAGGGTGAGCAAGGGACGGGTCGGGATGGATTATGACTAACCCAAACCTTGTTCTAAATTTTGATCGGGCTATTTTAATGACCTTAACCCGTACCTAAACTCGTAAAAAACCTGATAATATATAAGTTAGTTTAGACCGGGTTAATGTAAGACGATATCGGGTTGATCCGAAATATATGGAGAAAATTTTGTTAGTGACTTAAGAAATTTATTATAGTATTTTTAAAAATTCATTTAAATAAGAAATATGAATAAAATCATTAGCATGAATGAAAAACAATGCATACATCTAAAGTCAATTTTTTAAAATAAAAAACATGATGTAATTCTATATATGTCATCACCTTTTTATTTTCCCTAAAACATAGTAAGAAGATGTAAAATAAAAAAAAAATGATGTAAGAAAACTAGAAAAGTGTGAAAGTTAGGAAGTGAGAAGATGTGTACTTAGTATTTACTTAGTGCATATATTAAATTATGAGGTGGAAAGTGGAAAATTCTATTGGAAATTTAGAATAATCTAAATATACCAATAAATTAAATAAATAAATAGTATCACATGTGCATTCATAATATTAGGACGGGTTAGGTAACCCGAGGGTCAATCTGAACTCGTTCCACCTAATACCAGGTTCATTTTTGGACAGTCATTTTGTTCCATTTTTTTACATGAGACGGAAAAAAGACTAATCTGAAACTATTGGGTTGGGACGGGTCTTCGGGTTGGGTTGGGTTATGCATACCCCTAATTCCAAGCATGGCAAGGAATTCCAAACACTCTCAACCATGTAACCTTTTCTGCATCAACCACCGAAGGCTCCCATCACTTGACCTCTTTTAACCTTCGATGAAGCCAAAGTTTACCATTCGAAGTCAAATCCTCAAGTTCACCATCTTCTCTATCTTTAAGCAAGCATAAGTTAGCACCCAACGAAGTGACCTTAATAGCAAAATAACCTTCCATATCAAAAATATCTTGTAAGTTATACGTCATCCTTGTAGTTTCTACTACCCCCATGTACGCTTTAGAGAACCTGGACCAAATTTTTGCATGGACATCATTGAACTCCAGTTGCGCTCCTTTTTCAACCAGATGATTCACCTTGTTCCTAGTGACAAGGGCATGAGACCAAACATCTCTAAGGCCTGTACTACCATGCACAACATCTTCAGCCAACATCGAAGCCTTCGAATCATGAACAATCTTGTTATTGGGTTGAAACCCCCTCCCACCAACACCCCTCTGAAACCTTGGAATATTGACAAAGTCTTCCTCATATCCATAAAAATATTATTAAGCTTGATAGCTAGAGAGTCAGGATCCCTCACATAAAAAAATCTGAAGAAATCAAATCTCCTACCACTAACATTTCTTCTCTGTGGAATAATCACCTCATCTAAATCCCCATAACCGTTGAATACTTCAAACATGTCTTTCGCTCTGCATTTCTTCGGGAAAGAGGTGAAGAAAAACGTAAAAGACACCTTATTCTTCTTCAGACCCTAACTTGACCCTACATTGTTCCATAGACGAAACTTCCTCCTAACCAGCACCTTCTTCCAAACCCCCTTACCAGAAGGCACACCCTTTCTCTAACTCTCTCTCACCTGTTACAGTAATAACCTTTAACTTTTTAATTGGTTTGAATAAAAAAACCTAAAGTGGGACAAAGTTAATAAAGAATGCATGTCTAAAATATGTATGAAGTCCTAAAATAGGGTCATACATCATTATGAAACCATTAACTAACAAACAGTGACGCATAATGTTATAAACATCCACACAATTTATAAAAAAAATGTCTCATAAGTTTTATTTGATAAAAATGTGAATATTCGATAAATACAATGTTGTCCATCTTTCTCGTAATTATAAAATTTCTAATTAATTTTTTTTTTATAAAGTAATACTAAATTTAAGGATAAAAATCAATTTCAAATCTTAAATTAAAAATTATAGCTTGTATATGTAAATAAAATTAATGTTAAAACAAAAACAATTATACTTAAAAATCGGATTTGGATCCTCTCCTTTTTTATATATCATGTCATCTCTCATGTTTCTAATCTAACTGCTCAGAATTTATAATGAATAATTAAATAACAAAGACAAATTACTTACCCATTTCTCTCTCATATTAAATGATTTTTTTTATTTAATTATTCATTATAAATTCTGAACCGTTAGATTAGAACATGAGAGATGACATGATATATAAAAAAGGAGAGAATCCAAATCCTTAAAAATCTAAACATAATAAGCAAACAAATTTGTTAACTTAATTTAATATTTTACTTTTATTTCTTAACTAAAAATCGTTATAAGTTAGTTCTTTAATTTCACTTCCGTTATTTTATTTGATCCTTTCTGACAACTTTTGATAAAAAAAAATTTTAAACTTTGGTGATGTGGCATAATAATAAGGTCATTGGTACAAATCTAAATTATCATATATAATTAAAAGCTTGTTTAAATTGTAAAATTTTGTTTTCCTAAATAGCTTCAAACTTATACTAAGGATTTATCTGTTACATCAGATTAATAAAATTTAATATTTTTTTTTACAAAAATTGCTTAATGATCAAATAAAATAACAAAAATAAAATTAAGAGATTAACTTATAATATTTTTTAGTTAACGAAGTAAAACACACATTAAACTTTAAACCATAAAAGTTTCTCTTTTCTAGAAGTAGAACCAAACACAGTACTAATTCTTAAATGTGTTTTTTTGTGACATTTTTTTTAGGGTGAAAGATAAAAAGAAAATTTTTAACCTGATTTTATAAATTTCAGTCCGGCGGATGTAATAACAAGCTAATACCGGAAACTAAAGACTTGACCTAGCGACGCCGCCATCACTCACTCTCTGCCTTCTGAATCGCACTAACATGGACATCAAAACCCTTTCCTTCGCCGCTTCCACACCACCGTTAGCTATAATTGCCGCCGCCAAGCTCGCCGGGATTTCTCCATCCATCGATTCCTCCCTCCCTCCTGACTCCGCCCCCACATTTCTCTTCTCCAACGGGTACGTTTCCACTCTCATTTCTCCTTTTTCTTCACCATTTTTACTCATTTCTCATTGCTTCAACTTGCATCACATGGTCAATAGTACTAATTTATTGGATTTTATATACATGCATTTTCAATTCTATTCCTGTGTGTATTGCAGTGCCATATCTACGATCTAATAGTTTGCAATTACTTCATTGTTACAGGTTGAAATTGCGTGGAGCGTTTGTTCTTCTACGTTATATTGGAAGAACTTCCACACTTCCAAATTTCTATGGCCATAATGCATTTGAAACTAGCCAGGTGATTTTCCTGATTTATAAGACTGTGATATAAGATGGTTTAGTGAAATGAAGGATTGAAGTTTTTGTTGACAATTGAATTAGTGATGCTGTCTAAAAATGGTGTTTTGAATTATCCTCTAAATGTTTATTGAGCAAACCTTCAATTTGGGTCCTTAAACTATAACCCTCTCTGGAATTTGGTACAGTTACTTTCAAAATAGCGGAGTGATAGGTTAAGGACCTAAATGGATCGATTGAGGTTAGTTTAGGGATTTAGTTATTGCATTTCTGTAGTTCAGGACAAAATTGGAGAGGGAATGATTGTTTAGGACCAAATTGATGGTTTAATCATATTTGTTTTGTTAGTTATCGTTTGCTTCTGGTTGTTAGCTCATTCAATCTATAGTTGTTTTTCCCTTCTTTCCCAATTCTTTGGCTTTTCAGATTGATGAATTGTTAGAGTATGCTCCTGTACTATCATCTGGCCCTGCTTTTGAGAATGGATGCAAATATATTGATGAGTACTTGGAGAAGCGTACATTTTTAGTTGGATACTCATTATCAATTGCAGATTTAGCTATTTGGGCAGGTCTTGCAGGTAAAGATATTTTATGAGGTCTATTTAACTTCACTTGCAATACTACTAGATCTCTTTTAATCAACATTCCTATGAAAAAGGAAACCCTGGTTTTAGTTTAGTGTTTACATTTTGTGGTTATTTCCTAGTTGTGTCCTGCTGACAAAACAGGGTTTATTGTATATTGCCATATCAGGAGTATAGCTAGCAACCATGCTGCATCCGTTTTACTCTATTGTTTCGACATAAAAATGCTATTGTTTTGGCTTATCATTTTATATATTTATGTTGTAGTCTGTGCAGCAAAGTTACTGTCTTCCATTTTTGTGGTCTTTTAGTAACTTTACATCCATGGCATTAACTTTATTATCCTTTGATCTATGTAACTTAGTAGTTCATTTTCATATCCATCTTTATTATGCTTTTCAGGGGCTGGAAAGAGATGGGAAAGCTTGAGGAAGTCAAAGAAATACCAAAATCTTGCGCGATGGTACAATTCAATAGTGACTGAACATGGTACTTCCTTAAACGAAGTCACGACAACATATGTTGGTAAAAAAGGATTGGGAGAGCCATCTGCAACCAAGACAAAAGACAACGCCGTCACGGATAAAGTGAGGAATGTGAATGGGGATGCATCTGATAACATTAAGGGAGGAGGCAAACCTTTAGCAGAGATAGATCTTCCAGATGCTGAAGTTGGAAAAGTTCGCTTGCGATTTGCACCGGAACCCAGTGGCTATCTTCACATTGGACACTCAAAAGCAGCTCTGTTGAACAAATATTTTGCTGAGCGATATCAGGGTCAGGTTATTATTCGTTTTGATGATACCAATCCTGCCAAAGAAAGTAATGAATTTGTAGACAACTTGGTGAAAGATATTGATACATTAGGTATCAAATATGAAACAATTACATATACATCAGATTACTTCCCTGAGTTGATGGAATTGGCTGAAAAATTAATTAGCCAGGGTAAAGCGTATGTTGATGACACTCCACGTGAACAAATGCAAAAGGAGAGAATGGATGGCATAGAATCTAAATGCAGAAACCATAGTATAGAAGAGAATTTGAAATTATGGAAGGAAATGATTGCAGGATCAGAGAGGGGCTTACAGTGCTGTGTCCGTGGGAAGTTGGACATGCAAGACCCAAATAAATCACTTCGTGATCCTGTTTATTATCGTTGCAATCCAATGCCTCATCATAGAATTGGATCTAAGTATAAAGTGTATCCAACTTATGATTTTGCTTGTCCATTTGTTGATTCTAAGGAAGGTATCACGCATGCCCTTCGGTCAAGTGAGTATCATGATCGCAATGCTCAGTATTACCGGATTCAAGAGGATATGGGAGTTAAGAAAGTTCTTATCTACGAATTTAGCCGGTTGAATATGGTCTACACTCTTCTCAGCAAACGAAAGCTTCTGTGGTTTGTCCAAAATGGAAGAGTTGATTCATGGGATGATCCAAGGTTTCCTACAGTGCAAGGAATTGTGCGCAGAGGTTTGAAAATTGAAGCGCTAATCCAATTTATTGTTGAACAAGTACGTAGAAGGTTTTCCTTTCATTTATATATCTAATGAAAATATGCACTCACTGACAAATAAGTAATGCAGTAGAATATGTCATTTAGTTGTCATACTTTTTCTTCTTTGTGCTTTCTTGTTCTATAACAGCAGGCGCTAAAGATGTTGATGACTGTTTTCTGTTCTTGTACAGGGTGCATCAAAAAATCTCAATCTCATGGAGTGGGACAAGCTCTGGACCATCAATAAGAAGATTATTGACCCTGTATGTCCCAGACACACTGCCGTCATTGCGGATAGACGTGTATTGTTGACCCTCACAGATGGTCCCGAAGAATCATTTGTTCGCATCATACCTAGACATAAGAAATATGAAGCTGCTGGAAGTAAAGCTACCACATATACTAAAAGGATATGGCTTGACTATGCTGACGCAGAGTCCGTATCCGCAGGTGAGGAAGTAACCTTGATGGATTGGGGAAATGCCATAGTAAAGGAAGTAGAGAAGGACCAAGATGGAAATGTCACCGGGCTGAGTGGTGTTTTGCATCTTGAAGGATCTGTGAAGACCACAAAATTGAAGCTCACTTGGCTACCTGAGATAGATGAACTAGTTAGCCTGACATTGATGGAGTTTGATTATCTAATTACGAAGAAAAAGGTATGTCTTTGTCCTTCGAGGGTCTCTGTCATTATAAAACATTATATGATATGTGAATATTTTCATGAGCAATTCACGTGTTCATACAGTTTCTATTGACACAACTAATCAAAAGTTGAAAAATACTAAAACAACTTCTGCACAGCTTTGATGTTTTTCTTTTGATTGGTTGTATATATGGACATTGTGATCATGGAAGAATTACTCATTCTTATTTACCTGAAGCCTGAAATATTAGTTCTTTTAAAAAGTGTCAAAGGAAAGACATTTCTCTGTTGATTTTACTTTCTGCCTTTCTGTTAGGATCCTGATGCCTAATAGTGTCATGGACTGCAAGTCAAAGGATAAGCTACCCCATTTAACTTCTATAATTGTTGGTGTATACATAATACACAGACTAATATTTAGCTGATTCTTTATTTTATCTTGTCCGTGGGTGGGTTGAAGCTAAAGATAGGATAAGAAACTAGACACCGTCCCCTCCAATCACCAGACACTTAACCTATACATACATTTCCATCAGCCACCACCTTGATGATCTAGATACCCCGTAAGAACAACTTATCTGGTTACCAAAATGAAAGTGGAAATGCAATTATACACTGAAAATCATGAGGTTGAATTGAATTGAATTGAATCACCACCACCTTGATGATCATAATGGTCGCATCCTTGTGCAAAACCTCGTTATACTCATGACAAGCAAATCTCTACAAAATATAACAACTTTATCAAAACTGAATGTCAAAGATGAATACAATTTATAAATAAAAATGATGTAAGTCTACACAGAAAAAGTTATTAAAATTAATTCCTCAGAATATGTTTGGTCCAGACCTGAATACAATTAGGGCAACCTACGTCAGCCGAACAGCGACAACATGTGAGCACTTCTAGAGCAGCTGCCAGGAACTTTGTGAAGTGAGGTCGAGCCTATCAAACAAAATAGCAATTAATAATGAAACGATAACGTTACCATTGATTGTTAAATAAGAAACAACTCTAAACTTGAAAACATAAAAGCATCATGTAAGTATTACAACAAGAATTTTAGCATCGTGTAAGTATTACAACAAGAATTTTAGCATCGTGTTAAGTATTACAACGAGACTTTTAAAAACATAAAAGCATCCTGTAAGTATTACAAGACTTTTAGCACAAATGAAAGTTCGCTACATGAATCAATTGATGTCGTAATACATTTTCATGTATTAAATCTAAACTCTAAAGATGATTCATTTATCCTATCATGTCTAGTACTTGAAAACAGTTAATGCAACATTCCTGTCTGGGCTACACCAAACTTACTCGTGTTGACATTTTACTGTTCAATACTACGTCAAAAAATCATCTGTCTTACAGTTGCACGATAAAACTATTCCTCAAGCTTGAGCAGTACATTGTTATCACATAAAATAAAACAGGCTGAGACTCTCCTCTATTTCACAATCATTTTGTACAATGGTTTACTCATCATTGTAATATTCCTATTTCTATGACATTGAGTTCATTTTCTTGTTGACTCTAACTCCCAATATTTAATGCTATTCAATAACCTTCAATAGGTATAAGGTAATAAAGAGAAGATAAATATATCATGATTGCCAGACTTCTCATTTTATCTACCTGTACCGAAATTCCAGACCCTCCAGGATGTTGATCATATGTTAAGATTCTTTCAGGATAATATCGGCTGTCGTGAGGATTCAGACACTCAGGAGCCAAATCAGACAAGCTGCACATTAGATTTATACAGAAATAACAGTTTGATAAACAGAAAAGAGAAACAGATTTAATTTCATAGTCAAAATTCCAAACCATTTTAGCAAGACAGAATGTACAGACTGTTCAAATAACAATGTTAGAGAGAAATAAGAGAATCATATCATCTTGCCCACCAATGAGCCATGGCTTTAATTTGAGAGAGAAAAATGACACTTTTGTCTAGGTGGATATTTGTTTATATCATAAGGAGTTCATATACATTTCTGCATTGTACCTGCCATGACACAAGTTTTATAGCACCCGATTACCCTTATTAGGGCTATACTGTATTTTGATCCCATTCTCTTAAAGCACCCAATAGTGCATACCCTTGGTTCAGTGTTCATTTCATCTGTTACTCATACTTTGAATACATCAAACCTGCCTGTTTCCCTGTTTAACTTTATGTTCACATTGTTTGCAGCTTGAGGAAGGAGAGGATTTCGTTGATGTGCTTAACCCCTGTACAAAAAAGGAGACTCTAGCGTATGGAGACGCCAATATGCGAAATCTTCAGCCTGGAGATGTATTGCAGCTGGAGAGAAAGGGGTATTTCAGGTGTGATGTACCCTTCATCCGGCCTTCAAAACCAATCGTGTTATTTGCAATCCCAGATGGCAGGCAGCAGGCATCTTTGAAATAAATGTTTTTTTGAATAACAAGTCGGTAATTTGGATACCTTTGTGAAACTATTTTAATGTTTACCATCACTAAGACTACAGTGTTATGTTTATAAGCAACTTATTTTAATTGTGCTCTTGACTGAATTTTGAATATCTTCTGTTTTTTGGGAACCAATTCTGAGTCTACTAGAAAAAGTTATTTTAGTTTATGAGCTTGATGACTTTATATAATAGGTAATTCAAGTCAAAGCTACGTCTCTTCACTTTGTTTGCTGCCATGCCATCACATAAAAATATTGTACTATCCACCAAGATATATTCATTGCAAGGAAGTTATTACATAATAATAAAAATAATAATTATATTTAATTAAAGGGTGGGGAATAATTATATCAGGAGAAGTATTTACAAATTTAGTTGATGAATAATTGTTTTATCAACATGAGAATAGTCATGATGGTCGATTTGATTATTCAACAATCTTTCCAATTTCCATTATAAGACAAAGGAATACAACCCACTTTCTCTAACTTTTTCCTTTATGAGTTCCAACATGATCTGTAAAGGTACAAAGATTAAAAGTAGAATAACAATAGAAAGTGGCCAGACAATAACACCACCATAAGATAACTTTACTTCTTGGGTACAAGCCTAGACTTTATTTTCTCAACTTCTTTGGTACCCACTTGAAATGTCTTTGTCAACACATTATCCGGAACAGCAGGTGTAGCTGCAAACAATGTAACAGCAATGGACTGTGTTCCAGGAAGTTGGCTGTTGAAGGCAGAAAGAACAGCAGCAGGTACATTGGCATTGTTCTTTTGGAAGTGAACCAAACCTTTTGGGAACACAAATATCTCACCCTTGTTAATGGTCTTTGATATGAGAACATTAGCTGTAGTTATGAACCCAACATCAAGCTGCCCTTCAAGCACAAACACTACCTCAGTGGCGCGTGGATGAGTGTGAGGTGGGTTGAGGCCGCCTGGTGCATAGTCGATCCTTGACAGAGACACACCGAGAGTGTTGAGTCCCGGGACTTTCTGAACATTGGCTCCAGTCACGACGGAGCCATATGTGTTGTTGGTGGACCCTGGTTTGGCTAGTATGTTGGAGGAGAAATCAGAGACATTCACCTTGGATGCCTCTTTGCAGGTGAATCCGTTCACTGTCACACCTGCTCCAAGTATTAATTTTTCAGCAAAAAAGATAATAATTTAACAGCTTTTAAATCTACAAAGGTGGCTTGTGAATTGAGCATTGTGATATTATACTATAATCATTATTCAGCTGGTGCTGCTAAGTAATGCAGGTAAGAGACAAATGAAAGTTTACGTTAGTGGGAATACTATACTATGATAATCCACATGATTAAACAGTGGAGTCAGGAAAAAGCAAAATTAAAGTAGTTTGGTGGAAGTGGTATGCTTTTAGGAGTGAGGTTGAGATGAGTTAATAATTGGAATATGCATACTTCTCAAGTTCTTTGCTTTGTAGACTATACTATGCATTCTAATATGAATGTAGAAGAGAGTAATGTTAAAAGGGTATCTACCTGAGGAGAGGTCTGCGACACAGAGGTCTTGAAGAGAGTCAGGATCTGATGACAAAGTGGTGGCAATGAGCAGAGCCAAAGTCACAAGAAACAAAGAATGTGTAAGCTTCATGGCTTGGTAGAGAGTGAAAATGGAGTGGAATGAGAGTCAGGATTAAATAAATATAATATTATGAAATGGAAAGAAAGTAGCTAGAGGACCAAGGAAGAGAAAATACAATGGGAGAGAATGAAAATGAAGTAGAATGAGAAGAAAGAAACAGATGAGTTGGTTGAAAATAGGTGGGGTTTCATCAATGAATTTATAGCAAAGATAGAGAGTTGGATGGGGTTGGGTTGACAACAAGACTAGATACAAACGTGCCGCTTCTTCATTTGGTTTTGTCACTCTCACACCAACCATTTCTCCAACTTTAAGTATAGTTTTCCATCAAGAAACCAGATGCCCCATAAGTTAGATTCTTGGGCCTAGCTCTTAGTTTGGGCCCTTTTTAGGTTTTGATCTTTGAGATATTCTCAAATTGATAAGGGAATTTTTTTTCATCTATATTGGTTCTCTCAAATTTTTGGCGAAAAATAAAAAATGTTATCTATTATCGGAAATGTATTTCCAGACAAACTGTTACCACACAAAATAAGCGCCAATGATTGGGCTTCCTTCATTTTGTCAAAATTTAATTTGGAAATGCATCTCCATATGCATCTCTGGATTAACCTTTATTTTTGAATTCAGATGTTTTTTTCGGAGATGCATCTTCTAACACATTTAATTTATATATAACGCGCATGGACAAACCTTCTTCTCCTTCTTCATTTTTTGAAACTTTTACAAACTCCCATTAGAGCTCGAGAACAACTTTTTTTTCAGTCAAATTTTCATGAAACAACAGTGCCCCTACTTCAATAGTGTCAATCCTAACTCACTTCATACTATACTCAACATTTGTCATCCTCATCAATACTTTATCGAGTAAGTTTCTCATTTAACTTATTTTGATTTTTGATTAATGTATTAGGTAAAATAGTTATTTTTAAATGTATTATGTAGTAGTGACACTCGAAATAGGTAGTTGTTAGAGACATGCACTATGATTTGGTTGCATTTTGGGTTGTTAGTGCAAGATTGGTTTTTCTACCATTGTTGCAAACACGAGCTTTTTTGAAGCTGAATCTTCGAATTGTATCCTTGTTGGTTTTCGCAGATGCATACCCAAAAATGTCTTGTAGTTGTAAATTGATGTGTTTTTCTCATATTTTTGTAAGAAAAATAGATGTAAACAACGACGACAGAATGAGACTCGGCCGTGAAATCCAACACGCGTTTGTTCAACGTGAGAGAGTTAGACTTCAGAATGAGCAGGCTAGAGTTAGGTGGGAAATCGTCCCCATGCCTCTTGAAGGGAAATCATCGACTTTTAGGAGTCGTCTCTCACATGGCTCTTCATCCTAAAGGCACATCTCCCCTACTCACTTTGATCAGGAGGAAGCTTCTGTTGCACATGTTGGGGCCCCTCCACTTGCAGACTCTTATCCATGAGGGTCGTATGACACCTTCTTACTGAGATCATGTTGTTGGGCATATCTGGGTCAGAAAGGTATATTTGTTAAGAGTTGTTATTTATATGTTTTAAATAAATTCCTTGCGACTTATATTTTTTTTAACAAGAGTGTGATTGTTTGAAGTCTATTAAAGCACAACAGAAAGATTTTGAAGTTTTACCAGCCTATGGATGATTGACTCCAAAGTGTCATATGATACTCTGTTCTTGTCGGCATGTGTTATTTTGGGTACAAGACCATTAGTCATGGCATGTAGGAGGCTATTGTTGAGAGATGGCGTAAGCAAACAACATCTTTACACTTCCCCATTGGCGAGGTAACAGTAGATGACGTCGCTTGTCTTCTCCACCTTCCATCACGGGGGAGTTACTTGATCATTCCAGGATGAAACGTGATGAAGTTCAAGAGACAATGGTCATTAATTTAGGAGCTAACCCAATGGATGCCTTGATATAGTGTGAGAGCACCAGAGGTACTCATGCAAAATTTTCATACTTGCAGAAGTTATATGAAGACAACTTGGAGTTGGCCAACGATGCTAACAGCGATGATCTACACGTTACCTACCACCAGGAGTGTGCTTTAAGGTGTTACCTCATATTCTTGTTTGGCACTTCCATGTTTGTGGAGAAAAGTGCAACCTACATTGATGTGGCATACCTAAAGTACTTCATTGAATTGTCGGCCTTTCAAGAGTGGAACTGGGGGAACGTCTATTTGTATACATGTACTCCAAGCTGAGCGAAGGTTCTCTTTGGATGAAAAAGAAAATGACAGGCTCCTGCAACCTGTTGGCGGTAATTTCCATAGCCACTGATAATTTTAAAATCACATTTTTTTCACATGTTACTAATTTTTTTCTTATTCATTTTCAAGGATGAATTATATCCCATTATCACCGCATACACGAGATTGATCGTGTACTAGAGTATATTGAGGATTGACCATGTGCTTGCCTATATTGCTCGTGCAGAGGGAATGGTGTTGTGCATCCGTTTCAAATGTATATTTACCAGACTAAACATGAAGACGTTGATTGGACATCATACACCACTCATCGGGACATTGTGGTATTTAACCCCATTTCATTTTATTTTGGGTGTCTAGCATGTGGGACAAATTTGATGTATCATCCAGAGCGATGTGTAACACTTCAAATTCGATTAAATTATTTAATTGAATTATTTAGAATTTTTATTTTATTATTTGATGTTTGGTATGCCTTTAAAAAGTTGTTGGGAGTAGTGGCAATGGTAAGGTGTGGAGATAATGAAGTAGCTTGGTAGAATAAATTAGAAAATAATTATAATAATTAAAATTTTAATTATTATTGGAAATAAAATAAGAAAAATTTGTGAAATAGAATTTTTTGGCCATTTATGTGAATTGAGAAAAATATATGGTAAGAGGAGATAAGTTGGTAATAAGTTTGACAAATACCGTAATTTTAGAAAATATGGAGAACTATATAAATTCTGAAAGTTGGGGGGAAAACTAGGGTTTAAAGAATCTGACTATACGTAAAAACAAGAAGCAATAAGGGCAAGGCTTTTGGGAATGAGAGTTATGTTTGAGACGAGGAATTCATACAAGTTGTTCAATTCATCATTATTGCAGAAAACCTAAGGTAAGGGTGAAGAAAAGACTTTCAATGTGGGTGTTTATCCTAAAAGGGTATAGAAGAGAGACCTTTACTTTCATTAGGAATTGTGTAAATTATGTTTTATTGTGTTGTTGTTGTATGATTTTTTTGTCCTCTATTGAGTGATTTGTGTGCATTCTTGTATTTTAATTTGATACATATATTGATGCCTTTTATAAGGTAAGGTTAATGTGATAACCCATTTGATGTCATGTTCTTGAATATCTTATATAAGGTTAGGAATAACTATTTATTTTTGGATTTTTGCCTTGCCTTGTAATTGTGTGATGATTCGTGTTTGTGCCCTTTGAGGTGAATTTTCCTAATAATAATTGAATCATGGTATGTACTTATTTTAAGTCTGACCGGTGTGTTTTGGGTGGCGGTTAGAACTCAAATAGTTGAAATAAACGAGTTTTGAAATATGGCTAATAGGGTGAAAAACACAGAAAATCGTAGGTAGACATGAGAGGGGATTGACCGTCTTATTTCAAGCATAACTTGAATTTTGGGATTCGGGTTGAGGCGCGGTTTGAAGCGTTGGAAAGTTAATGTGATAATCTTTATTTTGAAGTAGAGAAAATGGGTCTATGGGGCACTACAACAGTAAAAGTTCACTGGTTTTTATACCAGAGGCGTACTCAATTTCAGTTCTGCGTTAGTCACCATGTTTCACGCATAACTTGAGTTCTGTAAGTCCTTTTGGGGCACTGCTAGTTGAATTAGAAAGAAGGTTTAATGATCTTTCAAACTTGAGAGTTTCATAATTTTATCATGAGTGTATAATTTTTCTTGCTATTTTGAAGTCAGATATTAAGTTTTAGAGTTTACGAAGAAATAATTGCGATAAGGTTGAATTGAAACTAATAGATCTGAAGTTTTGTAACTTTGTTGGAGGTAGAGTTAAGTGTGTTTGAAAGAAGGTTTAAATATATTTTATAATAGAGAGTTTCATATTTGATGTTATTTTGAAGTGAGACAATTTTAGAGATAGGTCCGGAGTTTTTAGCAATTTTGAGTGTGGTGACCATTCGTTGCCTTTTTGATTAGTTTAAGAGTCCTATTTTATTTTGTTAGAGTTGTTGTAGAGTTGTCAGAGTTTATTTTGAGTTGTTTAGAGTTGGAGATCGGAATATAGGATACACTTGAGTTGAGTTTGGAGCATTGTTGACATTACAAAGTTACCTTTGAGTAATATTTTTATTTATTTAAGGTTGTTAAGGGAAAAGAGTTAAAATTTAGTTGTTGAGTAATTGATAATAATGTTATTGATTTAAGTTGGAATCTGAGTTATTTGACTTTTTTTAGTTATTTTGATAAGGCTAGATTGAATAGTTGTTGCATTACCTTGTTGGTGGTCTGACATAGTAATAATAGGAATTACTCTTTTGGTGAGTGATATTGTGATAATAGGTTAATATTTTATACTATTGATGAGTATGTTGTTGTGGGATGATAGTTTAGGAGCAAAACTATTGTCGTTGGGTCAATGCGTGTTTGTTTATTCTCAGGATGGAAATTTAACATTATGTTTATGTGCATTGAAATATTGTGACATGCATTCATTATGTCGTTTTTGTTGATGAAATACGCAAGATGCAATATGAGCAAGGTGGATTGGTGACTTGTCACGAATTCGAGCAGGGTGGATTCGGGGTTTGAGCAGGGTGAACTTGATTCCTGAGTGAACCAATTGATGATGATATGGTACCACGTGCATATGAGTCTAGTTGATATTATGAGTCTCATTGCATAATGTAAATGAAAAATATGTGATTGTTATGTATGCTGATGGATTGGGTGTGAGAATGTTGTGTATGCGTTGTGAATATGTACATGTTGTTATGAATGAGTGTGAGACCATGTTGTTGTTGATTGTGTAATGAATGTGTGATTGATGTATATTCTCTACCTTAACATTCTTTACACTATTTATATTGAACGTTGTTTCTCACCCCATCTGCTTCATGTTGTTCACCATGGACATCTTGCAGATAGTTAAGAGTGAGTATTGTTGTTGTGTGTGGAAGGTGTCTTTTTGGAGCTACTCTTTGTTTCCTTTATTTATCGCTTTATTATACATTAATGGTTTTTTGTGCTCTGATATTGTAACATCGGAGACGTGAGTTTTGTTATGTTTTATGTTGATGTTGATTTTGTTGTTATATAGTTTAATACTTTAATCATGAAGTTGCTATGAAATATTTCCTCGCTGCATAGTTTCAAAAGATTTGATATGTTTTCGAAGGATTTTCGTTGGTGACACCTTAAATTATCAAGTAATGCTTTTATATAAGTTTTGGGGTTTAGGGAGTTACACGATGCATTAGTCAGTTTGGATATGTGCAGATCATTCCGAGATCCACAGTCGTGTCTGCTCCTAACAGCACCGTCCGCAGACATCTTGATGACATACTGGCAGATTACGAGAGCCATCTGGTAGCAGAGTAGTAACGGAGTATGTCAACCACAAGTCAGTGGTCTTATATGGGCGGTTACATGACTTGGTTCTATAGTGTGTCACACACCCTGTCATAACACCATACGCTCCTGGACGTCCACCTAGGTTTGCTCATGAGGAGATCTTGGAGAATGAGCAGGCCTGGGATGACCATGTCATTGATGTATTGTCGACCTGTCAAAATATTATATGGATTACGTATGAGGGCATAAAGTCTGGGTTATTTGAGAGAGGTGGTGGTGATGCAGTTTCCCTGGTACGTTCCATTCTTAGTGGGGCACATAATGCCTTAGGTTATCGACGAGAGAGGGGGAGCCAAGGGTTAGGATTAAGCATTACCTTATTCTATGATGTTCATGCTTATTAATGTTTGAATCGAATTATGAAACTGTTAGTCGAATTAAAATGCCTTTGGATTAAAAAAAATACAAACGTAGGATAATGTTTCTATCCAAAATACATATAGGCAAGTTTTCGGAGATGCATCTTCGATTTCACCTCAGAAATATTCGCAGATGCATCTCCATATCATTTTTTGGTTTAAAAAATGGGGTGGTTACTTGATTTAAGAAGGATGAGATGATTTTAGGTGCGTTCGAAGATGCATATCCAAAAACATTCGAGGGCAATTTTGGATTTTCAGAGGTGTGAGTCACTCCTCAAAAGTGAAAAAAGAAATCCCCTTGATAAAAATGTCTTGTGCGTCTAAAGTTCAGTGTGCTTTTGAACTATAAAATCACTTGTAACATGATTAAATTTGTATACTTAATCATTCTATGAAGATATATACATCTTGTTTGATGCTTCTTATTGACTGTGTCTTTTTCATAATTGACTTGTAGGAAGCATTTGATGGTCGTCCTACAAATACATTTGTACCAAAAGTTATGATTGTTATACAGGAGTAACAATATGGAATATAAGTTAAAAGTTGAAACAAATTTACCTACATGAAATTACGGTTACATACATATCCAATCCAAGAAATATGAGTAGTTCACTTTTTTGGCGTGACTCTAACATAAAATATTTTTGAAAATTCATATATGCTTAGTAGAACAATGATGTTTTACATTTATCTACAATAAGAAATATCTTATATGACATAATCATTCATTCATCTTGAACCGTTGGGTCGGCTCCTGCAAAATTTAGAATGTATTTGACTTAATTAAATCAATTGTTTGTCCTGTACAATTAGAGATAATCTTCGCAACTATTGTTTATCTCCTTTATAAGATCAAGATGGATGAAGGAATGAGATTTAACATACTAACCAAGTAATCCGGATACTGTTGGTGTACAAGGTTAAACGAGATGAATAAAATGAAAGAATATGTTTACATTATGCAAATGACAGTTACAAAGTTGTAAGGAAGAATTACAAAATGGCATCTACCACTTGACTATTTATACATAGAAAACTAGGGCCACATAGGCAACATACTAAAATACTAAATTACCCTCTAACAAAACTTAGTCACTAAGTTTTGTAAAATATAAATTATTTCTAATGTCATCCCTTAATTTATATTTATCAAAAATCGACAATACCAATTTCATCCCTTAAGTGAAGAAAGTAATCGGTCTTAATAGCCTTCATCAGAACATCTGCCAACTGCTTCTGGGTACTACAGTGCACAAATTCTAGCACTTCATTATGAACCTGATTTCTCAGAAAGTGATACTTAGTCTCAATATGCTTACTTCTCCCATGCAACATTGGGTTTCTGACAAGATTGATTGTAGACTTGTTATCAATCGTCAGCTTTTGAGGCTTGTTAACTTTGATCTTCAGATCTTGTAGTAAGTTCATAACCCACACAGCTTGACATGCAGTCACACTGCCTGCAATATATTCAGCTTCACAAGTTTACAGTGCAACAACAGGCTGTTTCTTGAAACACCAAGAAATAGAACCTCCCAGAAACTTAAACAAGTACCCAGAAGTTCTGATTCAATCTTTCTTCCAGAAGGGAATAGCACTCCATATTTCAGAGTTCCCTTGATATACCTCAAAATTCTGACAGCAGCTTAGTAATGGGATCACTTACGTTTACTCATGAACCTACTAACCATTCCAACTGCATAGTAGATATCAGGTCTGTTATTACACAGATACCTCAGAGAACCAACCAATTGTTTGAAGGTTGTAGCATCCACAACCTCACCATCAGAATTAGAATCCAGTTTCTGATTTGTATCTGCAGGTGTGATAGCAGCCTTACAGTTCTGCAGCTTAAATATCTTCAGAAGCTTAAGTTCTTACTTCAGGTGATACAAAATGATACCCTTCTTAGAGTATATAAACTTCATCCCTATAAAATATGTCATTTTCCCGAGATTAGTCATTTTAAACTCATTCATCAGCACCTTCTTGAACTTAGCTATCTCTTGTTCAGAACTCCCTGTCAGCCGAATGTCATCAATATACATACACACCAGAATCATATTTCCTTCAGAAGTATGCTGAGCATAAGCACCATACTCCATTTCACATTTCTAAAACCCCTGCTCCTTGAAAAATGAACCAATCTTCAAATTCCAGGCTCAGGGCACTTGCTTCAATCCATATAAAGCTTTATGTAATTTGTACACCATCCCTTCCTGATTCTTTTTAACAAATTGAGAAGGTTGTGACACGTATACCTCTTCTTGTAATGAACCCTTCAAAAATTCATATTTCACATCTAAATGCATTAGAGGCCAATTCCTGTTAGCAGCTATTGCAATCACCAGTCTGATTGTTTCATGTCTCGCTACAAGTGCACACACATCAAAATGCACTACTCCCAAGGCATGTTTTTCTCTTGGAGCTACTTCTGACGGAAATGGCAATCTTGGTTGCTTTCCTTCCATGCACACTTTGCATGACTTCTCGGGTTTCTTAATTGTAGGAATTCCATGTATCAGCTTCTTCGAATTCAGATGCCCTAAGCTTCTAAAATTTAGATGACCAAATCTTCTGTGCCACAACTCACTTTCCTTCAAAACACTTGTTTCACTAAGACATTTAGAGTTTGAAGTTATTACATTCACATTGAATATTATATTCCTTCCCTGTTTTGACTCCATTATCAGCTTCTGATTACAGACATACAGCTTCAGAAGATTGTCCTTCATGGTAACTGAAAACCCTTTCTCAATTATTTGCCCCACACTCATCAGATTGTTTTTCATGCCAGGTACATACCACACTTCCTGAATCAATGTTGTTTTCCCATTGTTCAAAACGACTCTGACATTTCCCATACGACCATTGTTGAGGTATTTATCATCAGCACATTTGATATTTGTCCTCTTACCAGAGTCAAAGTCAACCAACCATTTCTTATGTCCAGTAAGATGATTTGAGCATCCAGTGTCCATATACCACCAGTCTGTCAAATCTGTATCATCAGATTCAAAAGCCATCAGTAGAACAGATTCATCATCAGAACTTCTGACTATATTTGCTTCTTCTAACTTCCTTTCCTTGTTTGACCATCAATCAGCAGCAAAATGGTCAAACTTCTTACAACAGTAGCACTGAATTTTCTTCTTGTCATACCTCTTTTTTCCCTTCTGAGCACTCTTCTGCTTATTAGAAGTTGAGATTTCTGACTTCTGAACACCATCAGATCTTCTCCTGCCTTCTGACCAAGACTGTTTCTGATGCTTCTTACAAGAAACTGTTTTCAGAGCTTGCTCATCTACTTCCATTTCAAAAGTTCTCTCAGTCAGACGCAACTCTTGTGCCTCTAGACTACTTTGCAACTCTTCAATTCTCATGGTGCTCAGATCTTTAGAATGTTCCATTGCTATCACAATGTAATCAAACTGAGGGGTAAGGGATTTTAATACCTTCTCAATGATTACTTGTTCAGAAAGGGTTTTTCTACAAGCTTTCATCTCATTAGTAATCAGAACCACTCTGGAGATATACTCAGATACCTTCTCATTGTTCTTCATATTGAGATTCTCATACTGCTTTCGTAGGGACTGAAGCTTCACCTTCTTCACTGATGCGTCACCACCATAGCACCTGACCAGTGTATCCCACGTAGCCTTCGTCGTCGTTGAATCAACGATTTTCTCAAACACATTTGCATCCATACACTGATGGATGTAGAACAATGCTTTATGATCTTTCTTCCTCGTATCAACTTTTCAATACCCTTACCTTTTTATTCTTCATTGGGGTCAAAAAAATAACCCCTCATTCGAAATGGAAACTTACATTTTAAAGATGATGTATCTTTGCATTTCGTTTTCTGAGTTTTTATTGTTGCCACTTAAATATTATAATAGAATAGTAAATTATAATTTTTGTAAGTTTCCTCTAACTCATGTCAACAATTCATTATGCGAAGTAAATTTTCTCCTAATCATGAGTACAATGTCACTTTTTACATTGACAATTTGAAGTACTTTCACAACAACGACATGTACATCAATTGAAGATACATGAGGAGCATCCATATTTGAAAGAGGATAAACCAATTTAATTTTAAAATATGAATATTTCATTAGACAGTCTATTTAGATTATAGGATGTGATTTATATTAGAGGATTTCTTTTTGCACCCTATAAACTTCTTACACAACATGTAACTTTCTTTATAAATTTATAGATTTCGGAGATATATCTATGGACGTATCAAAATTAAATTGAATGTTAAAATATTTCATATATATATATATATATATATATATATATATATATATATATATATATATATATATATATATATATATATATATATATATATATATATATATATATATATATATATATATATATATATATATATATATATATATATATATATATATATATATATATATATATATATATATATATATATATATATATATATATATATATATATATATATATATATATATATATATATATATATATATATATATATATATATATCTTTGGACGTACCAAAACTTAAGTGAACATGGAAATATTTCAGAGATATTTCTCTGAAACAATTTAGAGCATATTATCGCGCTAGACTCTCCTCCTCCCACACTTTTTCAATTTCATTCACAAACCTTTTCATCTCTCTCATTCCCAAATATCTCCAACTTCACCAAATTCGATTTCATCAATCCGAGGCTCAAGTAATCATAAAGCAACATCCAGTATATTACTCAAAATCTTCCAAATCATATAATTTGGGTAAGCTTTTCAAGTTTCCAATAAATATTTGAGTATTCTTGTAAACGAGTTAGAATGAATTGTTAGGTGTATAAATGTTTTTAAATCAGCTGAAACATAGTTTAAAGTAAGTGTATATATTGTTTGTTGACTCAAATGGACGATCAGAACTTTAAATTTTTCATTCTGAGGGGCGGAGGACACCATTGTCATTCAAAAAAATTGGGAGATACATCTTCGAAAAAAATTCAAGGTTTCATGTACTCTGGGTGATTCTGAAGATACATCTACATAATGTTTTCGTAGTTATATCTCCGGAATCACCTAGAGTACATGAAATGTTAAATTTTTCCGGATATGTATCTCCGGAATTTTCTCAGTCTTTTTTTCTTTTTGTTTTATAATTTTCTTGTTTGTGTTATTCATTTGCGTAAACTTATTGTACGGTTAATTATACCTTGCAAGCATAATTGCTGACAGAGCCGACCAATTGAGGCATGGACGGGTTGTCCAGCATGCATCCGTTGGGTGGGAGCGGAGTCAGCAGGTACCTCTGGTCAGGGAAAGGCGTTGACTACTGGGGCACAATCTACTCTTGAGATTCAATCTACTCCTGGGGCTCGGCCTTCGCCTCGGGTAACTCCATCTACATCTCATCCCACTCCTAGGGATCGACATTCACCTCAGGCCACTCCATCTACATCTCAGCCCACACCACCTTCTACTTCTTTTTCCCGTAGGCCACGGGATGCACCAGATGACACATCACTTCCCACATCCTCATGCAGGCATCGGGATGCTTCTGTGCCACCTCCGAAGGGTGATGTTGCTGATGTCGAGCCAGAGGCTTTCGGAGGGGGTCCATCTGATATGTCCCTAATTCCTGTGTACCCAGACCACACTGCCAAACATATCTGGGATGGAAAGGTAACAATAGTAACCTTGTTACTATATATTTTTATGTTAATTTAAATTGCTGACATTGATTATTTCTAACATTGATTCTTATAGACGTTGATTATTTTTGGAAATTCCCAAGTGCGTGATCCCCAGAAGTTTCTGAACCATGGGCGGAAGATTTTAACATTGCATCAGCCGGATGAGCAGTGGTTTCAGACGGTTCTGACCGCTCCTGGGTTGAGTGACATATGCTTGAGTGATTACAGTCTGGTCAACCACAGAATGCTTAATACATTCGTGGAGCGATGACACTCTGAGACATCTTCCTTTCATCTCCCGCATGGTGAGATATCGATTACACTAGACGATGTCTCGTCTTTGTTGCACATATCGATCAGGAGGAGATTCCTCCATCATGGTAGGATGACCAAAGACGAGACGATCGATATGATGGTGGAGCATTTGGGGGCTGATTTAGGGAAGGCGCTTAAGAATGTGGGTAGGATCAAGGGTACTCATGTTAGGTTTTCGTTATTGAAAGAGAGATTTGATGAGGCGCTCGTTGCTGCAGAGCAGGCTGATAGTGATGCCGAGGAGGTGGCCATACATAGGACTCATGCTTTGATGGCATATTTTCTATTTTTAGTTGACACTGTGATTTTTGTGGACACGAGTGCCACCTACACTAACGTTGCATACCTCTGGTATTTCTTGGATCTCACACGGAACCATGAGTACAAATGGGGGACGACTTGCCTTGCATATCTGTATTCAAAGCTGAGAGATGGATGTCGGTGGATGATGAAGCAGACCACAGACAACACGACACTACTGGTGGTAATAATTTTTTATCCTTGAATGTTTATTTATTTTTTTCATTTCATATTTGCGATAATTCTTGATCCCTGAATGTTTTTTATTTTCCTTTTAGGCTTGGATCCTCCAACACTTTCCGCACATCGTTGTTTGGGCGTGTTGGGATGAGTACACCGAGGAGACGCCTTGTGCCTGTGCTTTTATCCCGCCGAGGGGGAACCAGGCGGTCGAGCCTTTTAGAGTCTATCTTGACTGTTTGGCTGTCGAGGACATCCACTTCAACTGCTACCTAGATCACCGTCAGGCGCGACTATTTGAGGACATGTTGTTATACTCCGAATGGATGGCTTGCGGATCAAGTATCACTGCTCCTCATCTGCCCGAGTGCGTCATGCGGTAGTTCGGGTACACGTCAACTATCCCCAGACACCCTGTTGTCTTTGCTCCTCCTGTCATGACTCGTATACAGATTGACGAGATGTTTGTTAATTATCAGAGTCATCTGGTATTGGACGAGGCTCAGGCTACCATAGCGCCGAATGACTAGAGCTACATTGTCGGATACATTAGGTAGTTCTTCACTGTCTCACATTTGTACATGGTGTCGACTGCTGCTTGAGATTCTTGAGGAGCAGCAGGCTCAACTGGATCATACTGAGGATGTCTTATCTCGTTGTCATCGCATACTGGAGATGGCGCGGCCAGGTATTGACTAGAGTATCTTTCCGGAGGGGTCTGTTGTCGGGCGATTATTGGTAACATTATTGCGGAGGCACAAGGGGCACCTTTGTAATGCAGACATCGCGCAAGGATAGTAGGGATTGATGGCCGAGGAGGCAGGCCAGGTAAAGGAGAGGTTGTCAGGCACACCCAATAGTTGTCTGTATTTATTTTGTTTCAGTACTATAGTTTGTACGTTTTTCCTGACATTGTTACTACATTTTGGATTTTTGTGACGTATGACATCTTATTACTATATTGTTATGTTATTTTGGTATGTCTGTTATTTTATAATTCATCTGCGAACGAATACATAGTGTGTTTTTAAAAACAAAACCTTTTTTGATACACTTCGGAGATGTATTTTTAGAAATTTCTCGTAGATGCATCTCCGAAAATATTCAAATGAAAATGGGCTATGAAAGATATGATGTGACCATTTAAGGTTTAAATTGTTTCGGAGATATATCTCCGAAAAATTATTAACGTTTAGTCGGCTATAGAGCACGTCTATAGATATATCTCCGGAATCTAATAGCATGTGTGGAAAACTACACGGTAGAAAAGAAATGCATGGGATGCAATAAAAAATTTCCTTTACATTATGGGGGATTTGTCACTTGTTTAGATTGTACATTTCAAACGCGCAAGAAATGTATGTTCAAATTTTACAATTCAAATTAAGTCAAGGGAAATGGTAACGAGTGCCTCTGTTAAGAGTTTAAAAATGTATATTTGTTTAAAAATATTTGTATTAAATGCATTGAAAATTAAAACAATGGATTTTTTTAAAGAATAAAAGATATATTTTTTATAAAAGACTTGTATTTAATGCACTTTTTTTTATTTGAAGTGTTTAAAGAGTGTCCCTAAAGCACTCATTAGCCTGACTCTTAAATTAAGACGGACTAAATGATGTGAATGAAACAAAATAAAATACATTAAAGAATGTTTAAGAGTTATATTATTTTGATTTTTACTAGGTTACCTTGACAAATCATTAAAGAATATTTATTAATGATTTGATTACTTTAAAACACCGATTTTAGGGACATTAAAAATATATATCAAAATTGAGGTTTGAACTCTATATTTCAAAAGATTTGTCTTTGAACTTCCAACTTTTTTATGACTTTTCAAAATATATGTCTTAAGTGTAAAATAATGATTCCTTGCTTCAGCTATATAATATTATCTTTTTTCCTTTCTATAAGAAATCATTTATTTTTTTAGGTTTGTTGAATGATTAATATATATAGTCTAAAAACTGATTAAATATATTAATTATTCAATAAACCTAAAAAGTAAATAGTAGATAGTAACTTTCCTTTTTTGCAAAGATTTTTTTGTGACAAACATTTGAATGATTAACTAGGAAATAAATTGAATGGAGTACGGTCTGGTTTGAATATAAAAATATTATAGAAAAACTAGGATTAAATAATTAAGAGAAAAAGTTCATGAGTGTTACAGATGGGTTGTTAAATTGGGTGAAGGGGCAGCTGGTCAAGTTAATCATTTGAGTGTCTTCCATTATATTTTAGAAAAAAAAGCAAATGCTTTGTTAGATCAGTTATTTTTTGGATTATCATTTACTCTAGGCTTTATAATGATTATTTTATGTATTACGATAAGTATATGAATTCAATTCTCTGGCGCTGTAGCTAGCTAGGCATAGTTGTGCATTTTGTCTTACTACTAAAAAAAAGTGAAATAATCTCTACGAAAGTTCATGTCATTCTAACCAATATAAAATTGTCTAGGCTATTTTCATATAGGAGTGTATTAAAATTTATGCTAATATTTCTTGCCTTGTAGTTTGTCCATTTTACATCATTGGTTTGTATTTCGTTTTCACTTGTAGAGTAGAAAGGAACTCTTGTCAATGGGTTGCTATTCCTTGAAATTACAGGGTGGAGAACTTAAGCAACACTATCTATACAATCTTCATTGTTCTGTTTTGTTAAAAATATGTTTTTTTCTCTCCTATATTTTTTCCATGACCCCACCTCAAAAATTAATTTTCAACCCATATTTCCAAGTAGTCTTGCAACTACATTTGAGAGTGCAAAAAATCAGACACAAGATTGTGAAATAGTGAAGCAGTGCATAAGGGGGAAAATGCAAGTCAAATTAACCCAAAAATGGGAGAACTAAGAAATCTCTACCAAATGAAGCGCTGTATCTCAAACTATTAAGACTAGAATTTTCTAACAAAATTACTCAAATTCCCCAAATCTATTTCACATAAATATTTTACAACTTGGAAGAATTTGCATCACTAATGCGAATAGATCCTCTTTCATTCCAACTGCAAACAACAACAACAACAACAACAAAAAAACATGAGAATCATAGATGTTAGTAAATTGCAAAGGGAACTGTCGCATGAATTAGTTGGTGAGAAACAAACATCCAGAACACTGACCTGATTAACATGTAAATAACTCTGCCAGTTTAAGATACAGAAACAACTATTTTTTCTTCCTACCCCCACTGGCTTTAGTTTTCTTGTTATCCCCTTTAGCATCACTAGCCTTAGTTTTCTTGTTAGCCCCTTTAGCATCATTCACTGGTGTTTCCTGTATAAGAGAAGAATGTGTCAAACCATGGATCTAGAAAACCAACACAATGCGCAATTTATTTCTTTTCATTATCTTTTAACATAAAAGCAGTATCTTTTTTTGGCTTAGTTAAACTATTAGCAGATATTTTGAAAAGGCTGTTCCTTCATTAAGGTTCTTGTTAGAAGACATGATAATATTGATATTCTTAGATTACCTTATAGGAGTAGTTTCTTTTTTAGAAGTATCTTAGACTAAGTTGGGATATTACTTTTCATATTTATCTTGTTACTATCATAACTTATTTCTCATGGTAGGATTTGAGTATTGTATTAATAATATAAATAGTGGTGTTTAATGTGTTTGCATTGCATTGAATCATCAATCATAACATCAAACCATTATAATTATTCAAATCAAAGTTCTTAAATTTTCTCTCCCCTCTTAATCTAAAACCCTATAACCTCAAGATGGTATCAAAGTCATTCATCCTCCACAATGAACTTATAAAGAACAACACATGGAGGCTTACATCCTGCAAACAAGAGTTCTATTGGGTGCAAATGGGTAGTTATAGTAACTTGTGCATGAAATAGCCACCTTTGCTTTGTCAATGCTCAATAAAGCCATTTAAGGCCTCTAACAAACACCAAGGGCTTGGTTTAGGAGACTCAATGCAGCCCTTCATAGCTCTGGATTTGTTTCTGACCCTCGTATTCAGCATCTCATTGCCAATCTAAATGCTCAGTTCTCCCTCAAGCAGTTAGGAAACCTTGCCTATTCATTGGGGATTGAAGTTACCCATCTCTCAAATGGCAGCCTATTCCTTCCACAGACCAAATACATCAAGGGTCAACAATGCCAACATTAGTGAAGCCAAAGGGATGCTGGCTCCCATGGTTGCTTTCCTAAAGTTATCGAAGCTTGGGTCTAACCATCTCCGTATCAGACCTACTACAGGTCCATTGTTGGTGCTCTGCAGTATGCAACCATCACTAGAAAGTCATTGGGCAGCAATAGCATGGCCTTCTACTTAATCCCGCTCTTTTGTTCAAGCCTCTATCTATCACTATAGTCTCTGTTGCAGACTGAAGAGCTGATCCAAACATAGAAAATCAACACTTTGCATCTACCCAAGACCAACCCTAGTCACCTGGTGGTCAAGGAAACAAACTTTAGTTGCCAAATCAAGCACTGAGACTGAGATAGGAGCCTTGTCCACAAAGAAGCAGATGTGCTTTGGTTGCAGTCACTCCTAAAAGAACTCAGTTGCTCTAAACACCTATTATATTGTGACAAATTGAGCACTGTAGCTCTATCTCACAATCCAGAGTTGCATGCCAAGACAAAGCATATGGAATTGGATATGTTTTCCTAGGGGAAAAGGTGATCAACATGAGTCTAACTTGCCGAGCCCCTATCCCCTCAGGTTTCTTTGAAGGGGAGATATTAGAGTAAACAACATTAGTAACTGAGTGTAACTGTTTTGCAAAGCAAAACAAAATAACAAACTTGAAACTAATTGTGCTGACTCAGCACAAATGTAATTTATTGTGCAACTGATTCGATCAGTTACATCACACAATAAATAGCTTAGTGAAAGCTATTACAATGAAACTAATTCATTCTAATCATTCCAATAAATAGCTTTGTTAAATTATAAGAAAGTAGTTTATAATATCTAGATATTAATTTAGAGTACCTTAGATCATACCATAGGACTAATTTCATCTGAGTGTCTTAGGCCAACTCTTTGTATTAGTTTTCATGCTTCTTTGTCATTATTATAGTTTGTTCCCTCCATACAACAGTAATAAGGTAATAACTGATCTCAAAAGCCCAAAGTAGACAAAGACAGCACAATTACAAATAATGGTGCATTGCAACCCCAACAACATCGTGTAAAGAAAGGACACCGTCTATTTAGGAGAGCTTTGCTAGCTAGTCAACCCAAATCATAATCAATACTTAAAAGTAGCAAACCCAAGCAGAATGTCAATTGATCATCACTACATATGCTATGTGATGGGCTTTTACCTTACGTAACCAGAGAAGAAAGAACAAAAAATATAGAAATTTGCTGGTGACGCAAGGAAGAGAATGGCTGCCATGAGTAAAGAGTAAGTGTTAGAGGGGAATGTAACAGACTGTTGGCATGGCAGCAGGGAATTGAGGAGAGAATTATGTACAGATTGAATAGGGAATTTGAGATTGAGGTTTATTTGATTAATCTTTTTTCAGTTATCATTGTTTATTGCATTTTATTTCTTTATAGCATTCTTCTTTATTCTTTTATTTCTGAGCAAATTTTGTTTCTCTCAATATATGTTTATCCTTGAAAGCCTCATAATTTTAATAGCACATTAGAGCATCCAGTAGTATATGCCTAATGAAGTATCAGTTGTAATCAATATTCATTGATTATACATTAACAAAAAAGAAACATTCATCTGAATATAATGTATAGAGAAATAAATTAATAAAACAGAATTAGAAATGAAAAGGAGGATTTAGTATCTCCTCAACAAAGCCTCAGAAGAAAGTATAGAAAGATTTAACAAAAAGATCTCAGCCCTGTCCTTTTTTAATGCCACCTAATCAATGAAATTTGTTTCAGCAAATGAAAACCAACTAGACTTCTTAAAAGCTTAAAACAGTAATTAACTAGATCCAGAGGCCTATACGCTTATGCTAAAGGAAGTAAAAGTGGAGCGAGGAATAACATTTCAAAGCTAAAATATATATACTAGTAGTAAAAGAAAATGCGCGAGCAATTGAGCGTTTTAAGGACTGATGTAGTTTTTAAAATTTCTCATGCTAAATTAGTAGAAAAAATACATCTCGATTACTAAAAGACAGATTATGCATAAGCATGGATTGACATTGGAGGTTCACCAGTGCTATTCAGCTTCAGGCACCAAAGCAGACACCTCTAGACAATGGCACAGAAAGCTCGAAACCCAGATTATAGATCGGCATTCTCAACTTGCCGAAAACCATGGGCCTTGAGCAGTTAGAAATTCGCAGAGAGGACATCTTATGATCAATTGCTGGTTTGAAAGACCTAAGCGTGCATTTGCTTTCCTGTAATTAAGTGTAGCAAAATTATGCTGGCGTATCAGCTCTAATATTTCAAGTAAATTTGGTAAAAATTCCTGTTTCCTGTACCTCAACTTTTTTTTTTCAGATGTGGAAGAAAAATCAACTCCATGGTTACCATTTAATATAATCAAGGAGCAAAAGGGGGGGAGGGGACTAAAGTGAACAGTTCCAAATCCAGCTTGTGAATAATGATAGGATAATGGTATCACTTGTCATACAAATCAGAGTGCTCAATTGTTTAAATTTTTCAGTAGCTAACAATGCCTGTCATGCATGTTGGGAAGAAATCCAATAAAAAATACCCCATATCAAAAATATGAATGTGTATAACCAATCAGTTTGATTCACGCAATTGAAGTTAACACGACTTTTCATGGAATGGAGGAGTTTTAGTCGTCGATATGAGCATGAAAATTAGGCAAGGAAACAATATGAAAACTGTGCAAGGAAACAATAATTTGTGATCTAGCTCAGGCAGACAAATAGGAACCCAAAAATAAACTAAATCGCAACAGAACCAAAGTCTGGCCATAAATGTTCTGGTGAGAAATTCACCAGACCTGCAACAATTTTGAATATCAACAAATAGTGCATGTGATAGATGTACTGGAAACATACCTTCCGTTTGATAGGTACAGATGGATTTGCAGTTGGCTTAAAAAATGATTCCAATCTGGAAACAAAAAAATCAAAAAGCTAGGTATGACAATAAAAGGAAAAAAAGGCCCAACACTAATGTCCAATGAGTTGATCACTTACCGGCCTTGTGATGACTTGTTCTTTGCCGCTTTAATTTTCTCTATTGCCTACCATTGAAAAATAAATCATAACAAAAATGTTTTCTGAAGAAACAGCAAAAATCCATTGAAACTCAATTCTATAAACATATTTAGCTACATACCCTTGTCACCCTGTCACTGCTGAACCCATTCTCATTGACTAGAAATGTTATTAACCCCTGAAAGAAAGGCAACATGCAACTTAGTAATTTTGCCAAAGACATTATATATAGATAGAACAAACATAGGTATGTCAGTAGCAGATCCTTGTGCATTTGAAAGAATATTTAAAGTTCTCAAAGAATTTAGTTATTACTTCTTCATCTGGAGGAGACCACTTAAGATTAAGTTCTTCATCATCAGTTGAGACCAAGGGTTCTTTAAAAAGTTGTCGAGCCTCCTGATATGGCCAATCATCTGGTATCTGGTACCTGAATCATTGCTCACACTGTAAATAGTTCCTAAGACAAAACTTGAAAGATCAACATCACATTAAATATCAAGAACCTTGCATTCAAAAGAAAGAGCATTTAGATAGCATAAATTGAGTTTTTATGCAAGCATAAAATTGAGATTGTATGCTGACTAAGCTTCTCCGAGAACAATAGACAACAAAGATGATATTAATCACTGGAAAGAGTAGCCAAAATCTTCATGAATTCCACCAACGTAATTGATATAATAATAAAAATTGACTATGCTATGAAACATTACATAACAATTGTTGAAAAATGTGTCATAGAAGTGAACACATCATTAAAGATCCAAATATACGGGCTAGATATCTGATTGGCGATGCAGTGCAAACATGACAAAGAGAAACAAGTAATATACCACAAGCTTTCATTGTGCATTTGATAACTTAAATCACAAGCATTTGATAATTTAAATTGCATGCACTTGAAAACAGTGAATTTCAAAATGGGGGAAAAAAACCTCTCTTTGCTTAGGTTTTCCAGTATGTTTTCAATAGAGCCGTGTTGGCGTATGAGCTTCAACGCTGTTAGGCCCCCAATACCTGTCGCAGACATTGATTATTATTAATTTATTTATATTATACACGTGTAGATGTAGAGATCATATCACAATCATAAAATTGAACTTGAATCTAGCATCATCTGGATAAAAATGAGACAAAATACCTCGAATGTTGTCACAGTAATCACATCCAGAAAGAATACACAAGTCAATAAATTGGTCCATGGTCAGATCTAGCCCCTCCAAAATCTGAAACATGAGAAATATAGAAATAAGTAGATCATACAGTGAGAATCCCGTACATACTGAAAGCAGTTAACGAAAAAGGACCTTTGCAATGTCAAATTCCATTACTGGAACCTTCTTTGAGCTAGGATCCATTAGATGGCGAAGAAATTTAGGAGCTCCAAACGTTAAGGAATCCATATCTTCAGAAGCCACAGCATACACCTATAATATATAAAATGTTAAACATTAATTATACATAAACTTTATATCAAAGAAACTAGTATTAATTTGATTGAAGGCATAACAAAATTTAGAATTATCAATGCAAAAAAATATTTAAGAGAGAACATATTTGAAATTTAAATGGCTTCATAAAATGATGTATGAATCTATAGCAACATGTAATCTTCTTTTCATTTCCATGAAGTCTACTTGAAAAGGATTAGAATTTAGTAATAATTTTATCATATTTTAGATTTCAAGGAGACACGCGGCAGATGTGAACTTGCCTTTCCAGCTTTGCAAAGAGCAGCACACTGAGCCTCTGCTTCTGACGGTGCCTGGAAAATTTGAAGCCTTAGCCAAATGGTTAACACATAGTACAATACATTATTTCATTTTAGATTGCAATATCACCTCAACAACGGGCACTCCCATGAGTCTTAATAGTTTTTTGCAGTCATCATTATGTTGCTTTGTCACCTAGAAGAGTAATAGAAATATATCATCAACAGTATATATCAAAACCTTGCTTCATTCTATTATATAGGAGAGAGAAAGAAAGGATCTCAAATAAACATGTCTAAGAACCAACGACCTACCTTCACGGTTCGTTTACTGAATTTTTCAATGTCTTCCTTATTGTCAGCCTGCAATGACAACAAAGAGCGGCCAAGAGATGAATATCTTGATTTAATACAAGAAATCTAAGTACAAAAACCAGAGAGAAGTTGCCAACAAACTGAGTATACCTCTATGGCTTCCGACAAACCTTCTTGAGCCTCAGCTCTCTTAGAGAGACTATAACAAAGTTTTAGAAGAAAAGACATCACTTAGTAACTTTTGATAAGAATCTATAATTAGAATTCTCTAGAAATAACAGAAATCCATGCAAAAATACCGTTTTTTCAGCTCTTGATTTTTCATCTCCGGTGGCTTCCCATCAAAAACATATCTTAATAAAAAAAGCATTGGACAAATCAGCAAGGGTGCAGTGCAGATTCTAAAATAACTTATTCACATAGGGTTTTATATTCAAGACAATATTTCAAAAAAGAAAAATTACACTGGCTTCATCCCGGCTTCTAGAAGTCTGATTGTCCGCGAAAACATTCCTTGCAAATGACTATAATATTCAAAAATCAATTAACTAACACAACAATCACCCTAACAACAAAATGAAACAAAAACAACTAAGCTCAATTAAGCTTATCTAATAGAAAACCCACTAAGAGATTAAACTAAATTACTACTAGTCCTAACCTAGTAACTTCTCCAGCTTCATTAGTCAGCATTTCAGCTCCAGTTCTTCCCACAACAATCTACATCAAATCAATTACACACAATAACACGCATTAACATAACCTATCAAAACTTAACCCCTTTCAGTATTGTAGTTAAAAATTGAAACTTTGCTGTGTTTTTTAGATTTACTACTTACAAGAAACTGGTAAATGCTCATACTGGCATCAACAGCGATCTTACGCCCAAAGTAGCTTTCAAATTTGTTCTCCTTCATGGATGCTGGGGCATTGTCCGCTAAAAGCTTCGTTAAACCCTAGAAATTAATCGGCATTGACAAAATTAATTTCAATAATGTAATATATTACTAACGGTGATAAACTTGAGAGGAGATTAGAGGATGGGTGATGAAAAATTGAATACCTTGATACCCATTGTTGTGTGTGTGAAAATTTGCAGAGAAAGTGAAATGGATGGAGTGAGACGGCAGAAAAAGAAAAAGGGGAGAGGAAATAAACTTCTTCCCGCGCGATCTCCACTGAGGGTGTTTTAGACTTGAAGTTTTACCTCATTCCCCTACACTTGTACCTATACCCCTACATTAAAAATTTTTGGACCAAAATATCCTCGTATAAAAATTTATTATTTTTTAATTTTTTAATATTTTTTTATTTGTTTATCGGAAGACTTTTTGGAAGTCTTCCGGTTCATATTTTTTTCGTATGTTTACCGGAAGACTTTTTGGAAGTCTTCCGGTTCATATTTTTTAGTTTGTTTACCGGAAGACTTTTTGGAAGTCTTGCGGTTCATATTTTTTTTTAATTTGTAATTAATATTTAAGATTTATTAAATTTATATAAAGTCCAATTTAGTGAATTTCTGAATATTATACTTAAAATATAAAAATTCTATAAATAGAGAATTATTTTCAGAATATTTTCTATTTGCTATAATTATTAGAATACAATGAGATTAAAATCATTTATTTTAAATGATCATAATAGTAAAATTTTCTCAAATATCTTATTAATCTTAAACATTAATAAATAAAATAAATTTAAATATATGATATAAGTTTACATTATTCAATATATTTAATCAAATGAAAACATATGTGATAAATAAATAATGTATTTTAACTTAAAATGATCACAATAAGTTAACTTGCAAAATAATATAAGTAATAAATTAATAATGTATTTTATTTAAAATAATCACAATAATAGAATACGCAAATAATGTGTTTTATTTATAGGACTGATATAGTTTTATTGATTATTTAATTTTAAATACTACTATGAATATATTATTTAATCTATACTTTAGAACTCACATAATTATAAATATAAAAAATATTGTTTTATTACCCATATTTTTATTTAATTAAAAAAAATAAGAATATAAATTTATTATTTGTTTTTCATTTTCGTTTGATCTTTTTTTTATTTATAAATTTTTTGCATATTCTATAATGTGCTTACTTTAAATAAAATATATTATTTATTTTATTAAAAATATTAAATAAAGTGAAATAATTAAAAAGATCAAACAAAAATGAAAAACAAATAATAAATTTATATTCTTATTTTTTTTAATTAAATAAAAATATGGGTAATAAAACAATATTTTTAATATTTATAATTATGTGAGTTCTAAAGTATAGATTAAATACTATATTCATAGTAGTATTCAAAATTAAATAATCAATAAAACTATATCAGTCCTATAAATAAAACACATTATTTGCGTATTTTATTATTGTGATTATTTTAAATAAAATACATTATTAATTTATTACTTATATTATTTTGCAAGTTAATTTATTGTGATCATTTTAAGTTAAAATACATTATTTATTTATCACATATGTTTTCATTTGATTAAATATATTGAATAATGTAAACTTATATCTTATATTTAAATTTATTTTATTTATTAATGTTTAAGATTAATAAGATATTTGAAAAAATTCTACTATTATGATCATTTAAAATAAATGATTTTAATCCTAATATTCTAATAATTATAGTAAATAGAAAATATTCTGAAAATGATTCTCTATTTATAGAATTTTTATATTTTAAGTATAATATTTAAAAATTTACTAAATTGGTCTTTATATAAAATTAATAAATCTTAAATATTAATTACAAATTAAAAAAAAAACATGAACCGGAAGACTTCCAAAAAGTCTTCCGGTAAACAAACGAAAAAAATATGTACTGGAAGACTTCTTGGAAGTCTTCCGGTAAACATACTAAAAAAATGTGAACCGGAAGACTTCCAAAAAGTCTTCCGGTAAACAAATAAAAAAATATTAAAAAAATTAAAAAATAATAAATTTTTATACGAGGATATTTTGGTCCAAAATTTTTTAATGTAGGGGTATAGGTATAAGTGTAGGGGTATGGGGTAAAACTTCCTTTTCGACTTCGTGCGGTGACCAGTTGTTAGCCCATTTTATATCTCTAACGGCCCAAAACACACCATGAAGCTATATCTCCATGCCCAATTTTTTTTTCTCTTTTAACTCTCTCTTCTTCCACACCACCGTGAAAATATTAAAATGTCTCAAGATTTGGACGCACATTTTCAACACTAAGATAAAAATAATGAGAAGTTTTTATCATGTTAAAATTTTGATTTGGAAATGCATCGCAGTATGCACGAAGGGTTGATTCGAAGATGTATCTCTGTAACCTTTTTTAATTCATTAGTTAGTGAAATTTTCGAAGATACTTCTCCAAAAAATGCTTAGTTAGATCAAAACAAAAAACAGACAAAAACAACGGCAGAATGAAATACTGACATAAATTAACTCCAAAATAAACATTATATAGATGAACATTACATAAACTTAACATTACGTGTTATTAAAAATAGGTGTTTTGCGACGTTGCAACATTTTTATAATATTTTCGGCTGATCTTTGAATTGTCGCATCCACTTCAATCGGACCCATTATTGAGTGATGGTAAAAGGTATTCCACGTCACCTTCAAATCATCATTTGTCTTCAATTCAAATATGGTGAATCATATGGTCTCTTCGTTGTCTATAGAGGATGAACGGTACTTGAGCTTGACAAATTTCTGATTTTTAGATATCATATGAGAGTATTCAGTTTAATTTCTAAATCGACCAGAAGTATGTCCTCGCAGTGCCGAAATTGAAGTAAGCGTTTTGCGACATTGAAATACACAAAGGCAAGATGGGGATATGTACTCATTTTGTTTTGTGTAAAGAAAATGGAATGAGAAACCTTATTTATAGAAGTTGTAGAAAATTGAATAAAGATCTTACAAACATGATCATATCTGCATGAAATACTTCGAAGATATATATATATTCGGATCCGCCTTTTGTTCAGAAAAAATAGATCTCTCTAGAGATACATCTCTGAGTGATCCCCTGTCTTATTTTTGTAATTAATAAAAACGGTGTGTCCGGAGATGATAGTTATATAGAGCAAAATTTGAAAAACAAAAAGTCCAAAAAATACCACCAAATTTTATAACATTGTGCAGTGTGTTGCTTACAAAATATGTGTTACATTGTTAGAGTACAACTAAAACGCATCAAAACATATGTTACTACCTAAATCTATTGGTGGTTCATTCTTCGACCTTTGCTTATTTGCTTCTCGTTCAATTTCACTCGACTTGGTGAACTCTTCCATCATTTCAAGAAAGTGATTCGGCCATGTGTTCAGCATCTTGTGTGAAATGTATCGTCCACTCTAGTGATGACTTTGGTATAGGACATTTCAGTCTCAAATAAACCTGAACAAAATGTTGTTTTTTTTACAGTCAACCAATACACATCTTACATCTCGTGAATTGCTTTGTTCCCGTATAGCTTTGTGTATGATTTCATATGCATCATAATCTCTTGTATAAGATTACGACAGACAAATTTATGGTTTTTCTCTCCTTTACTGAGTAAACTTGAAACAGCTCGAAAACCACAGTTGTCGTCAATTTCAACATTTACAATCCGCTTTATGTAGTTTTGCATAAAAAGTGGCATCTCTTCAATGAATTTGAAATTTTATAACAGTGGTGAAAGGGTGGTTTGCTAATGCGAACACTCTTGAAAACACTTTTTTGGGCTTTTGGAATCAGAGAATCCATAAAATGTGAGTCAACGTGTTCAAAATATGAAAGAGGTTGTCTTGTAGAGTTGTCACTTTGAGTCGGTTTTATCTTTTTATGGGCACCTTTTATTTTAATTGGTTCTAACAGTGGTTTCAAATTCGTTGTGTTCTGGACATGCAATGGGATAGTCGACTAGCTTGTTCTCCAAGGCATTATTATGTATACCGAAAATCACATTAAATTTACATGTCTTGTCTCTCATACGATATCTGCGTAATTTAAGCAGACACTCACATTTCCTCGATTCAGTGTCATCTCATTTCAACTTCCTAATCTTTGGTTGGTACGTAGCATTTCTTTCGCATACCAATGTTACAAATGTTTGTCTTCTATCTAAACCATTGTCAGACCTTTCAATTACAACGTCAAACCCCAATTTTTTGGCCTCTCTACGGACCCATTTTAGCATGTGTTCAAGAACAAAAAACCCTTCTTTATTTATAAATTATGCACGAACATCTATCTCTACAATGGTCGATCGACCACCCGATTTATTTTTTCGCTGCTAAGGTTTTGATAATGTTTTTAAACTCTGACTTTATTTCTCAATTTTTTCAAAACCAAGTATTTCCAAACCATACAATTCACCCTCTCTTGTGTGTGAAGTCTCAAGTCTAGCAAGTGGCATCAGAGTCCAACTCATGTTTAAGGATTAATTGTCTCAGGAGAAAGACGATTTTCAACAAGAGATATTTTCTAAATACACCACCACTTTTTTATGATTGTTTATTTAATATATAGACAGCCAGATTTAAAAATTTTCTTCAAAATTTAAATCATAATTTATTAGAAACAACAGTGAATTGTCTGGTTTGCCCTACTCTTCAAGTAAATGATGAAGCGGTAAATAAACTTTATTCCTTTTGTACTGGAGAGGGAAAAAGAAAGATATGGATATTTTAAAATAAAAAACTTTATATTAAGGTCTCTAGATGACAATAAACATTATGGTATTCGTCATTGTAGAATCGCCAAGGAAATATGAAATACTCTTCAAGTGATATACGGAGTTTCTTCGTGTGTCAAGCGAGAGAAGACGAACACACGAGGAAAAGAAAATATAGATACCAAACATGGATGTTTTTATATATTTAGATATATTGAAAATTTTGTTGCAAACTATATCACTAACAAAAATATAAGAATTAAGAATTGGAAACTTTATCCAACTTTTAAATCAATAGATGGGACCCTTCATGAATTTCAAGAATAATAAAGAAAGAAGGAAGAGTTGAACAAATCGGTTCAACTACTTAAAGATGCAAAAATCCAAATTAAAGAATCCTAATTCTCACCATACTCATATCATACAACTCATATACAATTCTTCGAAAGAACACACTCAATAGTTAAACGATATTCGAAAGATTCAATATCAAATGAAATATCATATTGTTCAAGGAATAAAGAAGATAAAGAATTTTTTTCAACATTTGAACGAAGAAGAGAATGAGATGCATTAACCTCAAAGAGAAATATAAAAGAATCTTCTTCCAATAAAGAAGATGAATTTCGCTTAATAGCACCATACGAGGAAGATACTATTTCAGGTATCAAACCTTGTTACACTTTACTTTTATGATTAAATAATAACTTAAAAGAAGAAAAAGCTAGACTACGAAAAACTCTATGAAAGTTTACAAACGGGAAAAGGGAGTTTGACTCAATATTATATAGTTAAAGATTATCTTCACATAAAAAATAGTTTAGGATTTAAAAGGAAAATAAAAACTATAAAGGATATAGATTACAAGGGAAGTAAGCATTTAGTATGTAAACGCATTCACTGCAAGAAATTAGGTCATATAGAATCCTTTTGTTTTGATAAAATGTAAAAAGATCTAAAGTAACAACAATCTTGTGTCTTTTGTATCTAATGTACTTGGGCCCAGGAAGATATGGGTACCAAAGGTAAAATCTTAGTGTTTTGCAAGTAGGCTTTGCAGCTTGGAGTTTTTGCGATTATTAAAGAAAAGTTATGCAAAGTAACAATATACTTCCAAAGAATACAATATTTATAAAGTCTATGTTTTGAGGATGAACTGATGATGGAAAGCTATTATGATCAAAGAAAACCATTTTAGAATATCTCAGAATATAAATCCATAGTGATAAGTTGAATGAAAATGTCTGAAACCAACTTATTCATTTTGTAGCTTTACCAGCTCTCGCATCCAACGATGTGTAGAGGAGGACACACCAATTGGCGTTTTCCCTCGTGAGAAATATTTATCAAGAGTTCTTGATAAATTGAGATAAAAATTATTTTAAGGTTGAAATAATCAGGAAAATCTGATCAACCCTTTAAGATAATATTTCTTAATCTCTTACTCATCAAATTAGATTATTTTCTAACCACAAATCAATTATTTTGGCATGTCAATACAAGGGGTGCAAATAAACACCAAGCAAGAGTGCTAAACACAAATCCCAACACGAAATATGTTGAGTTGGGCCAAAACAGTCGATTGGCACATTTGACCAGTCAGTTAGACGCTCAAAAATTCAAAAATTCAAACGTCAAAGTTCACCATAACTTCTAGCTAGGTGAGTAATGATGGTAACAAATACTTGCATCAGATAAAATTAATTTCTTAACATTTCCAATCGGTTGGCACATCGATTAGACAGAAGTTATAAACATAGGTAACTTCTCATTCTTCACATCACCTCATTTTCCAACCAGATCATTGCATTAGAAAACACATTAACTCTCTCACTCATCATCATCAACTCAGAGTGGCCTCTAAAATAACTCGTTATTCTCAACCTTCATCCTCATACTTCTCCGAAGATTTCACCTCTCAAGCTCAAGAAATCAACTACACTCTTTATTACTCCAATAAAGAAATTTCCCCTCTCACTACCTAGATAAAGACCTCTTCAAAAATTGCTCCCTCAGGGAAGCACTCACTGCTATTGAGCTAAAAAAAACTTTGTTCTTGAGAAACCCCAAGAGAGATGCCTAAAATTGGTAAAAATGTTTTGCGCAAATCTCTCATACGCAGATAGAATCATCAACTCTGAGGTCAAAAAACATCCAATCACCCTATCTTTTGAAAACTTTGCTGAAATTTGCAACCTACCATTCATAAAACAAGATTATGGTCAAAATGATTTAGAAGGTGAAAAATTCAACTTTGACTCTCTTTCCCATGCACTCCTCGTGGATCACACCTCAACTATTCCAAATCCCTTCAATGTTGGACTCATTCACCTTAACATCAAATTAATCCACTACATTATGAGTCATGTTTTGTTCCCAAGTAAGGGTAAATATAACACTGTTCCCAAACATCTATGTTATATGGTTCTTAGAAAATAAAGTCCCATAAAATTGGGCAGATGTAGTTATTCACCATATGCTCGACAGCAAAAGGAAAAATAACATCCTACCTTATGTTGAACTGATCACAAAAATCCTTCACTACACATGCTATCCCTTTATAAAAGAATAACCTATATATGAGCACACAGAGATATAACAAGTTATTTTAAACAAAATGGGATATGAAATTTAAGATGGAAAATTTGTTTGTAATCAACTAATAAGAAGAATGGAGCGTAAAAACACTCATACATACATCTCCTACAACGAAATTTGTGATGAGCAAAGGAAGATGAATGCAAAAATCAACATGCTCATTGAGAGAATGGCAAGGAGAAACCTTATATCTCCAGCGGCTTCCAGTGAGGATAATGATGTTGAGATGAACTAAGTGTTTTCTTTAGATGTTTTTGTTCTTACATTTTCTTCCTTGTACTTTTAAATTGACCAAATCTTCATTTATAGTTTAAATTTCCATTCTCTAATTTTGAATTTTTAGTAATAATATGATTGTGATGTTTTCTTTTCTCTTAAATGTATAAATTTAGCGCTCGATTATTATTGGAAACTCTCAATCAATTCTTGGGGAGAGGAGCATGTCTTTTTATTTTTTGATTGAACCTATATACATCGTGGTGTCCATCTCTTTCTCTTAAACTCCTTTAATTTCCACAATTTATTTCCTGCTGTCTATTTATTTATTTATGTTGTTAAGGTTTTGAAAATGTTTTTTAAACTCTGATTTTATTTCCTAAAGTTTTTCAAAACCTAGGTTTTCCAAACCACAAAATTCACCCCCTCTTGTGTGTGAAGTCTCAAGTCCAACAATATTTTCCTAATGAGGAGATCTCTTTTTATTGGGGACTCATACAACTTCCTATATTGTTTTCTTCTATCACGATCATCCTTTCGACCATCCTTTTGGATGTGTCGGGTTAGCCCTCCCTTTTAAATCATCTTTTTAATCGCATATTTCAAGTGTACACTAGCTTATTCTTTTGCTGAGTACGCGATTTTTTATCCAGTCTTCTTTAAACTCAATGTAAATGCGCTCTTGTAAAACATCTTATCTTAAAATGTTCAATGGTGCGTAGGATGATAACTTTGCTCGGGGTCCCCGATCTTTTATCCCAATGTAGTTAAAGTCTATTTCTATCGGTCAACTATTCGTTGGGTTTCTTGAACCTCTAATTGTTTCCACTTCTTCAACCAAATCTTTTCTTCATAGTTAATGCATGGTTGAGCTCTAACCATGATATCACTTAAGCTACTGGCCCTTTCTGACACCAATTTTTGTGTGAAACATGTAATTTCCCCTCGGTTATTTCTTGATTATCCAACATTTCATCCAACCATTTGTTCCCTTACATCCACGGTTAGCTTGTTGAATTATTCAATGTACTGCTGTAAGGTTCCCTTTTTCTTTTGAGGGATTCCTCAATGGCGACTATAGTTTTAGGTTGTCGTTTTGTGTAGTGAATTAGATAGTAAAAGAATCGCAAAGTTCCTTCCAGAAGTTGATGTACCGCATGACATGGTCATAAACCATGACATAACAGCGCCTCTGAAGGTTAAAACAAATAGCTTGGATATGACTATCGAGGATATGCGTAAAAAGCAATTTCCTTATTCGATCAGGAAATTTGTGTTTCATCATCAGGTCTGTTTTTAATCTTGGAATAACGCATGAGTGATTTTTAGGGACGACGTAAATGTCAATGGGGCAGGTCAAGGGCGGGGGATACATGTAACACCCCCTTTCTGTACCCCCAATTAATCAATTAAAATCATATAAGCAATTAATAAAAGTTTCATCAGAGTATAAATTAAAACATGGTATAAAAGAGGCGCATCACATTATCATCGAAACGAAACATAAATAATACCTGCTCATAAAGATATGTAACAAAAGGGGTAAATCTCAACTAAAAACAAAGCATAGCGCTTAAAACCCACTGTCGCTACTCGAAAAACGCATCGCGCAACGACGGAGAGGCGAAAAGAAAGGACAGAAGAGTCGCCACCGAACTTTATTTATCCCATGAGGGGAAAGGAAAATATCGAGAAAACCTTAAGAAAGAAATGGATAAGATGGTCTCACAACCATGAACGGGTTCGGAAGCCGGTTATACGAAGGGAAGGTATTAGCACCCCTCGCATCCATCGTACTCGATGGGAACCTTTTGTTTGTTGATGTGTGAATTTATTTGCTAAAATATTATGCTATAAAAGTGTGTTCCAAAGGGAGAGAGATAAAGGGTTAGAAACAAGAAAGTTAGGAGGAAAGAGAGAACGAGGAAGAAAAGAGAAAGAACAGACTCGGTAGGACTTCGCAGCCCTATGCCTACGTATTCTCAATAGATGTGAGAAAGTCAGAGTCGACGTAGTTCGGGGAACTACAGATATGGGGGGAAAGTGTTCTCGGCAAGGATTGTGGCCCTTGTGCCTACGTATCTTTACTTAAAAGAAGTAAAGAATCAGAGCAGCCGTAGTTCAGCTAACTACGAGTGAAAGGTGAAAAAGGGAGCTCGCCAAGACATCGTCGTCTTGTGCCTACGTATTCTCATCTGACATGAGAAATCAGAGCAAACGTAGTTCGTGCCTACGATGCAGATAACCGGTGTGTTTGTGTGGATGATGTTATCGTGCGCATTCTAGCAGTTTAGGTGTTTTGCTGCTCGCATGTGAGGAGACTTATGCGTACCTATTTGCGGTAGAACGGACGTAACATCCTGTCTGAAAGTTTGGTTTTCGCCATGCGAGGCAAGGTATCATGTTTGATTGGTTGAGATTGTTTTCGGGCGAGATAGATCCTCGGATAGTAACCCCTACGGGTAGTACCCAATTCTTTATCTCAAAGTTTTTGTTATAAAAGGGTGTGGCGAATGAGGCGTCTTCGTATTGAAAGACGAGCGTCGAAACCACCCTCACTACAGTGGGCATCCCAACACTCGAAGAGAAAGAGGTCTACACCCAATCCTCTCTCTTTAATTCAACATAAAGAGAGCTTCGTTCTCTTATTAAAGTGTTTTTGGTTTTGAAAGGTAAGTACTTTGCGACAGAGAACCCTACGGTAAACGTCAGCACTCGGGATAGGAGAAGGCCTACGCCTAACCACTCCACGACCATTCAATTTTATTGTGAAAAGAAGTTTGAAAGCGCACTCGGTACGGGACCGAGGTTTTAGGTGACGAGGGTTGCGAAAGGAAGTTGTGAAAGCGAGATGGTGGATAAAGTCGCGTCTTCGTATTGAAAGACGAATATCAAGACCACCCTCACTACAGTGGGCATCCCAACATTCGGAGAGGAAGAGGTCTACATCTAATCCTCTCTTTTTAATTCAATTCAAAGAGAAATTAGTTCATTATTGAAAGTGTGCTCGGTACGGGACCGAGGTTTTAGGAGGAAAAGGATGAAAGCGTCTTCGTATTGAAAGACGAGTGTCGAAACCACCCTCACTACAGTGGGCATCCCAATACTCGAAGAGGAAGAGGTCTACACCCAATCCCCTCGTTTAGTTCAATACAAAGATGATTTGATTTTGAAGATGGTTTACGTTTGTAAGATACAACGCAAGCAAACCCTAATAGAGGGTCAACTTTCAAGCAAGTCAAGGGTCTTAAAATTTTATATAATTGATATGTCATTTGATTAAATGGAAATAGTAATTATTATAGATTTTTAGCAAAGGAAAAAATCAAAGATAATTAAATATGCGAAAATTATGGACTTTGGAAATTATATAGTTAAAACAAATAGATGAATAAAATGGATTTTAAAAAAAGTGCAAGAGGTGGGAGTTGAACCCACCTCCTCTTAGATACACAGCAAACACCTATCCACTGGGGCGCACATGCGCTTGGTGATATGGAAAGGAAAAAAAAACAAAAGAAAAGTGATAAAGACATAAAGGAAGAAAGAAAAGGGAGATAGAAAAAAATGGTTTTGTCCACAGCAGGACTCAAACTGGGTACACAGGGATACAACGTGCAAGGCCTTACCGCTGGGGCGGTGATACGTCCAGTGTTTAAATTGGAATGAAATATACACATAGTAAACATTAACAAAATGTTGGGCAAAAAAAATAAAACAACTCAAAAGCAAAAGCGAAAGCTGTCGAAAATATATCAAAACTTCATGGAATTGAACAAACTTTGAGCCTATTCCACATATTTTTTAATGAGGAACACAATGATGCTATTCAATCCTCCCAATCATGCTTGTAAAATGAAACACGAATGAAGATGCAAGACAAGCTCTTGAAATGTATAAAGGAAACTAAAGGCTAGGATTGACATAAACATGAATAGACAGAGATCTATACATGCTTGAGAATCAACATTTATGGGTTAATTTCACAGAGCAACATTAGTTTCTCAAAAGATTACGAAGAGAGCATCACATTTCATATTATAGAGACAAGCTTTTAACAAAATCTCGAATCAAACAAAGCAAAAGGGGTTAAATCCGCATGACATCAGATTATAAACAATTCCAAGTACAAACGAACAAGATTTCAACATATCTCATCAAGCAAAACAATTACCGAATCTTGACAAACTTCCAAACAGTAGTTCAAACACGACTCTTAACTTTAAACCAACACTAGGCAAAACATATATGCTTAAAACGGTTGACAGACACAAAAACTAGGCATGTTCATAATCATCGGTATCAACACAAAGCATAATCCAAGCAGTTTGTTTGAAAGTAGGATCAACAACACAGTTTTTCTCATCAAGAATGCAAGCATTAATACAACAATTAAATTGACAGTGCAAGAGGCTAGAAAAAGAAACCGAAGCAACAATAGCTTGGCATCACAAAGCCAACACGATACTCTCGTGGCAGTAAATATATCCACAATGGTATAAGGACCAAATCTAGTGCGAGCAAAGAATTCTGAACAGCCAGCAATGAGCAGCAAACTTCAATGAGAGGAAATCCAAAGTTTAACATATGCCCTACTGTCAAAGACCAACACTTTCACCATAGACACAACAAACACACATATAATTCTTTCTCCTAGACCAAAACAATAACTTACACAAGTTGCAAGAATTCAACAGCATCAAGGACAACATTGACATTCTTGCCAAACCTAAACTTATACAAAATGCACATAGCCCTAAACAGCTTCTCTTACACATTCAGATTTTGACAAATGAACTTCGCAAAAGTAAGCAACATTTTGAAACAAAAGGTAAGCCAAACAGTGATGCTCCTAAGGCTGAGGCAATCATGCTTTGGATACCATCATGCTGACAAAACCTCCAGACCAACAATCATATTCTCATAACAGCATGCTAAACACTTTTTATGATTTGAAACTCAAAGAAAAAAAACAAACTCTCAATAGGAAGTAGCAACTCAAATATATCATCATGATTTGACATAATCAACCTTGCATAATTTCCAACAGTAAAAAAAAACAAACAAGTGTGACAGCATGGTAGTTATCGTGACAAGGAGTGCATCCTAATAAGCATGAGGACCAAGCAATAGGTGTGACCTTAACAAAGCAAACACCAAACAATGACAACATCCAAACATTACAAGTCAAGAGTTATCTTCCCCCTACACAAAGCTGTTCTGCAGCAAACTCTAATCAAACTCAGCAAAGCAACCAACATTAACAAAATGAACACATTGTTACAAGGACCAAACTGAGTGTGTGTAATAAGTTCAAAAACAAAACAAAACAAATGGGCAGCAAGTTTCAATGAGAGAGAGAGCAGCAAATTTAGCATGAGACAGAGTAACCAAATCATTTAGTCTTGCTATCATGGACCAACATATCTATTATGAACACAATACACACATAACACAAACAGTCCAATTTGTACTAACAACATCTGCACACAACACATTCTCATGACTGAACATTAGATAAAATAAGCCCTTAGCAAGGAAAGAATTTAAACTGAGCACAAGACTTGATACCATCAAACTCACATAACTCATACATAACCAAGGCATACACCAACAGTTGAGGTTTTCTTTGAGACTCAAGTGAGATTTTGAAACATATGAGGTCATCAAACCCTAAATGAAAATTGACAGCAAGATCAAAGCACATTGTTCAAATGGTGAGAGACAAAACCATACAAAACCTAAAATGAAGCTAATGCAGTAACCAAACATCATGGTCAATAAATTTCAAAACAGAAAAAACAAACAGTCTAAAAGAAAATGATTTTGAAACAAAAACTAAATCAAACAGCCCAAATCTTCATTAAGATGTTCTTATGACAGTCATCCTTATAGATATACATAGATTCTTATGGCAAACATGAATTATCAAAACACAAACCAAACTGCAATGCAAGCAAAAAAAAGAGAAACTAACAGCCAGGTCAAAACATGAGTGCTATCCAGAGAGAAAAAAGATGATTCACAATAATGGAAAATTTAGCAGCAAATCTCATGGTATCCAAAGCAAAAACCTTATTATGCTTGAACACACACAGCACAACAACCTTGACAGAACAACTTTGAGACCAACAGACAACAAACAGTGTGATGGAAAACAGGATGCATACAAAATGTGCTCATAACATAACACTCAAGCAAATCACCAGGTGGTTCAGATCCCAACCAACAAGCAACAAACAAACAGTTTTCATAACAGCATGAATAGGGAACCAAAAGTTACAACATGCTGGCTCAAACAAAACTAGGGAACAGGTTATGAACTCAAAACCAGTAGTGTCATAATCATCCTAAACTTAGCAAAATCAGCAAAGTTAGCCAACACATAACACATATATGGCTCAACAGTCAATAAGATCCAATCATAAACATTTCGTGGCATATGTATTTTCTCTCCAGCATATGAAAGGTTAAAACGAACTTAATAGAACAATGCCCAAACATGATTTGTATGTATGATAAAAAAAAGGGTTCCAGATATCCATACCTGAAAAGGGAATTCAAAAGCCAAAGAAATTTGAAAAAAAAAATCCCTCCCTGCTTGCAGCTGCAATCAGTCTCTTTTGAGATAAGCTTTTGAAAGAAGCTCAAAAGAGTTCGAAATCTCTGAGGTGTCTTGGTGAAGTGTGGCTGCTAGGGTTTTCTTCAACACCAAAAACCCCCTTTTATATCCCAATCCCTCCTTCAACTTTTTTTTTTCTTGAGCTTTATCCTTCGTGGCTTTGTGGTGGAGAGGTGGGGACAAGCTAGGGTTACAGCAGGTTTGTAGGGGCTGCTGGTTCTTGCCCGTATTGGTAATGGATTCAAAAACGCCCAGAGCAAGTACCTTTTGTGGTTGGCCTTGAAATGGCAAGATTCAGTACCAGCTTCTCCATGAAAAACCAATTGGCTCCATCTTGCAAATTTGCTAGTAATTTGAAATTCCCACTTCAAACATGAAAATTAAGTGCACCAAATTAATCCTTGCGAAAAAACGAACAGGATTGGTTTTTACTTTGTTGAAAATAGTTGAGTTTTGTTCAACCTTTCCTCCCTCACGCATGGCCATTTTGCTCAAACTTTGCTCAGCCATTTAAAATGAAAACAAGGTACTTAGAAAATCTGGGGTGGGATAATCAACGGATGTATCGCCACCCCAGTGGTTCAAGCAAGCGTGCGTTTAACATGAAGTCATGAGTTCGAATCCTGGGTGGAGACAACATCCACCATATTTTTATTTTGAACGCCTTTGTCACACATCCTAATATCTATATTTCCTTTCTCCTTGTATCTCACAAGCGTGTGCTTGGCTGAGTTGGTAGAGTGAGGAGCTGCCAAACAAAAGGTGGTGGGTTCAAACCCCACCTTATGCATTTTGCTTGAAATCTAAACTATTTTCTCTTAAAAAAAGGAAAATTCCCTGCTTCTGATGACTTAAACACAGATGCTTGATGAGAACTAAAATATTTTTTACACACACATTTTTTGATCCCTGTAAAAAAATTTCAAATAATGATATGTCATGTAGTTTTATGCAATATGCGGATGCAATGAAACACAACATAAGCCAGAGAGGTTGGTCAAATTTTGGGGTACAACAGCTGCCCCTATTCAAATGGCTTGGCCCTGGATGGATGAAAGGTGAACGACTTCCATACGGTCAAGGCAAAAGACGGTTGAATACCCAAGGACCCGGAAATTTGACAATCGCGAAACGAACTTCTGACATCACCGTCAGGCACCCATATTAAGTAGAACATCTGGCCTTGCCGCCAGCTCTCAGCGTCAAAATTATAAATCTACTGACTTTACCGTCGGCCCTCAATATTTTCTGACTTCGCCGTCAATTCCTATATTAAACGAAACATCTGATTTCACCGTCAGTCATAAATTGAGTAAACCTCTGACCTCGCCGTCAATTATCACATGACCTGACTTTGCCGTCATCTCTTAAAACAATCTTCTGACTTCGCCGTCATCTCCAACAAATTTTGACTTCGCCGTCAATTCTTAAAATAATTGGCAAAACATCTGACCTCACGGTCAGGCCTCGACATTAAGTCGGTAGAAGATCTAACCTCGCCGTCAGTCCTATGTTAAATACAAACAGATATTGAATCCAAAGATACGATCCTCCGACACTGCCGTCATGACAAAATCCAACATCGCCGTTGGAAGAACCAAACTACCTGACATCGCCGTCAGAAACAAACTTCTCAACATCGCCGTTGAAGAACTAAACTACCTGACATCGCCGTCAGAAACAAACTTCTCAACATCGCCGTTGAAGAACTAAACCATCCGACATCGCCGTCAGAAACAAACTTCTCAACATCGCCGTTGAAGAACTAAACCATCCGACATCGCCGTCAGGAACAAACTTCTCAACATCGCCGTTGAAGAACTAAACCATCCGACATCACCGTCAGAAACAAACTTCTCAACATCGCCGTTGAAGAACTAAACCATCCGACATCGCCGTCAGAAACAAACTTCTCAACATCGCCATTGAAGAACTAACTCACTTGACATCGCCGTCAGAAACCAACTTCTCAACATCGCCGTTGAAGAACTAAACCATCCGACATCGCCGTCAGAAACCAACTTCTCAACATCGCCGTTGAAGAACTAAACCATCCGACATCGCCGTCAGAAACAAACTTCTCAACATCGCCGTTGAAGAACTAAACCATCCGACATCGCCGTCAGAAACAAACTTCTCAACATCGCCGTTGAAGAACTAAACCATCCGAAATCGCCGTCAGGAACAAACTTCTCAACATCGCCGTTGAAGAACTAAACTACCTGACATCGCCGTCAGAAACAAACTTCTCAACATCGCCGTTGAAGAACTAACTCACTTGACATTGCCGCCAAGGTTTCGATGAATATATGAGCAACAAGATTCAAACGAATTTAAGACCATCCATTGGTGACGACCACAAAAGAATTCTGTTGGGGAGACAGCACGAGCTGGGGTATAAACAACACAACGAGCAAAGATGTTGATCGTCCGCGAGGTTTACTTGAAACAAAAGGGGTAACAACCTGGCTTATGTTTCACATGCATATGCTTGAATATGGCTTAATGCTCCGTATGAAATGGGAATGCTTCGCGTTTAGGTAGATGCTATGCATGTATGTGGATGCAAATGAACCACTCTAGCAAAAATAAATGCTTAGAGAAGAAAAATCAGCTCCGCTGGGTCAAGGCTTGATATGCTTTAGCGTAAACATAATCATGCTGGGGAGTACAAATCAACTCTGCTGCGGAAAACGTCCCAGATGGCCTATCAGCCTACAACTCTTTTGGGGAACAAACAACTTGGCTGGAGACAACAACTCCACTCTGGCGGGGAAATTAACCATGAATGATTAGCCAGAATAAACCTACTGGGGAAACACAGCTAATTGCCGAGGAATAACTCTCTTCTGCCGGAGATTGAATCCGCTATCTGCTAGGGATATTGAATAAGACTTACTGGGAGCTTATCCCATACTTATCTCTGTTGGGGATGGAGATGGACGATCTCTGAGTTAGTTCCACTCTGTGGGGAAGGAAAATTAACTCCGCTGCCTTGGCTGTGGATTTGATAAGGAAGGAATCATCATCAACCTCTGCTTGGGGAAAGTGACAACAACTAGACAGGTGTGTTGTACAGCTGGCACCAAATTATCACTTATGCTCTTATTTAAACAAATATCTTGATTAATAATTAGCAAAGCCCACAAGTTTATGTATGCAAGGTTTTTTTTTTTTATCAAAAATATCCGGCGTCTTTTGCAAACAAAAACGGCGAAAAGTTAAAACCAGAGCAAAAGCTTTTTCTGAATAGTATATTTTATTGATAAAAGGCCTAAAAATAGGCAACTTTACATCGGATGCAACTCCTGAAAAGAGAAAGCTGCACAAAAAGACAATTGCAAGGAAAATATACAAAAAAAATGTCGGCAATGTGGTGCAGACAAACACCATGTGACGACTCATCCATGACTCGCGTGGCTTTGACGCTTTCCGATACTTTAACTTCTGAAGAGACTGATTTGAATGGTCGATCTTCGCATTCTCCCTAGAATCCACTATGCTTGTGATGATCAATGCGCAGGCCGCAGCCATTTGCTTTAAAATCCCTAATTTTTTGCCTTAATCGCCCTTGCGGGTTTTCGATTCACCAGGATACCCATTTTTTGCCAAAGTTGCCCTTTCAGGTTTTCAACTTTGCGGGCTCACATTTTTCTTATATCCCTAATTTTTGCCCGAACCTATCCTTTTATGGTTCGCCGGGATGCCCCATTCTTGCCTGGATACTCTTTTTCTTTCCAGCGAGTTTTCTTAAGCAAAATATTTTTTGACCGCGTCTGCGTTCACCGGGGATGTAAAATCTTCACCATCCATAGTTGAAAGTAGCAAGGCTCCTCCTGAGAAAACCTTTCGTACCACATAAGGACCTTCATAGTTAGGAGTCCATTTGCCTCTGTGATCATTCTGCGGTGGGAGAATTCGCTTTAACACCAAGTCGCCTGCCTGAAAGCTCCGAGGACGTATCTTTTTATCATAGGCGCTCTTCATCCTCTTCTGATACAAACGACCGTATGCGAGAGACGCCAATCTTTTCTCATCCATCAAACTGAGTTGATTCAACCTATTCTTTACCCATTCTGCTTCATCTAGTTTGACATCTGCCAGTACTCTTAGAGAAGGGATCTCGACCTCCAATGGCAGAACAGCTTCCATGCCATACACCAACGAGAAAGGAGTTGCCCCAGTTGAAGTACGCACCGAAGTGCGATATCCATGTAAGGCAAAGGGCAACATCTCGTGCCAATCCTTATAAGTTATCACCATCTTCTGTACTATCTTCTTAATGTTCTTGTTGGCCGCTTCCACGGCGCCATTCATTTTCGGGCGATAGGGAGAAGAATTGTGATGCTCGATTTTGAAACTCTGGCACAGTTCCTTCATCATCTTATTATTCAAATTAGAACCATTGTCAGTAATGATCCTTTCGGGTATCCCATATCGACAGATGATATCTCTTTTGATGAATCGGGCCACTACCTGCTTTGTGACATTGGCATAAGAGGCCGCTTCGACCCATTTGGTGAAATAATCAATAGCCACTAAGATAAAACGGTGTCCATTGGACGCGGTCGGCTCGATTTTTCCAATCATATCAATGCCCCACATGGAAAAAGGCCATGGTGATGACATGACATTCAAAGGACACGGCGGTACATGAATCTTGTCGGCATAAATTTGACATTTATGGCATTTCCTGGCATACTTGAAGCAATCTGACTCCATAGTTAACCAATAATACCCTGCCCTTAACAATTTCCGAGACATGGCATGCCCACCTGCATGTGTTCCGAAAGCGCCTTCGTGGACCTCTTCCATAAGCAAATTTGCCTCTTTTTCGTCCACGCATCTTAGTAGCACTAAGTCATGGTTTCTCCGATAGAGCGCACCGTCTGGATTTAGATAGAAATTGCCGGACAATCTTCTCAAAGTCTTCTTATCTTGGGTAGATGCCCCAGGCGGATACTCTTGGTTCTTAAGAAAGTTCTGGATGTCATAAAACCATGGTTTACCATCAGGAGCTTCATCTATTGCGAACACAAATGCTGGTCTGTCAAGCCGTGAAATGACAATTATTGGAGCATCGTTCCAGAAGTTAACTTTGTACATCGAGGACAGAGTAGCCAAGGCATCGGCCATCTGATTCTCTGCTCTTGGCACATGGTGAAGCTCTACTCGATCGAAAAAAGGTAGCAACCTCCTTGCGTAGTTCATGTATGGGATCAGATTTGGCTGGCGCGTTTCCCACTCTCCCTTGATTTGGTTGACCACTAAGGATGAATCTCCATAGATATTAAGGTTCTTAATTCTCAAGTCGATTGCTTCTTCAATACCCATGATACATGCTTCGTACTCGGCCTCGTTATTGGTACATGGGAATGTTAACCTCGCGGTGAATGGTATATGGGACCCATGGGGAGTTGTAATGATTGCCCCAATCCCACTACCGTATGAGTTAACAGCGCCGTCAAAGATTAATTTCCACTGGGAACCCAATTCCGGTCCCTCGCCCGGCAACGGTTCATCGCAATCTTTCATTTTCAAGTACATAATGTCTTCGTCAGGAAAGTCAAACTTCATTGGCTGATAATCATCGACTGGCTGCTCTGCAAGGTATTCTGACAGAACACTACCTTTAATAGCTTTTTGAGATACATATTGAATATCATATTCTGTCAGAATCATCTGCCACCTAGCGATCCTTCCTGATAGCGCCTGCTTTTCGAACACGTACTTAATTGGGTCCGTCTTTGAAATCAACATGGTTGTGTGGTTTAGCATATACTGCCTTAGGCGCTTGGCGGCCCAAGCAAGTGCGCAACAAGTCTTTTCTAACATTGAATATCTGGATTCACAGTCTGTGAACTTTTTACTCAAGTAGTAAATCGCGTGCTCCTTTCTTCCAGCCTCGTCGTGCTGACCGAGAACACAACCCATAGAATTTTCAAGAACTGTTAAGTACATTATCAACGGTCTCCCAGCCACCGGGGGCATCAGTATTGGGGGTTCTTGTAGGTATTCCTTTATTTTCTCAAACGCCTTCTGACAATTCTCGTTCCAAACGACCGCCTGATCCTTCTTTAGAAGTTTAAACAATGGCTCACAAGTGGCGGTGAGGTGAGATATGAACCTTGAAATATAGTTCAATCTACCTAAGAAACCACGAACCTGCTTCTCGGTCTTTGGTGCTGGCATTTCTTGAATTGCCTTGATCTTCGCGGGATCAACCTCAATACCTTTCTCACTAACGATGAACCCCAACAGCTTCCCTGACCGTACGCCGAAAGTACATTTGTTTGGATTCAACCTCAATTTGAACTTCCTCAACCTCTCAAATAATTTTAGAAGATTTACCAGGTGCCCCTCCTCCGTTTGGGACTTTGCAATCATATCGTCGACATAAACTTCGATCTCGTGATGCATCATGTCGTGAAAGAGTGTGACCATTGCTCGTTGATAAGTTGCCCCTGCGTTCTTTAACCCGAAAGGCATCACTTTATAGCAAAAAGTCCCCCAAGGTGTGATAAAAGTCGTTTTCTCCATATCCCCCGGCGCCATCTTAATTTGATTGTATCCGGAAAAGCCGTCCATGAAGGAAAACACTGAGAATTGCGCGGTGTTATCAACAAGCACGTCAATATGGGGAAGCGGGAAATCATCCTTTGGGATTGCCCTATTCAAGTCCCTATAATCAACACACATCCTAACTTTGCCGTCCTTTTTAGGCACGAGCACGATGTTAGCGACCCAAGGAGGGTAGTTGGCCACAGCAAGAAATCCGGCATCTAACTGTTTCTGAACTTCTTCCTTGATCTTCACTGCCATGTCTGGCCTTGTTCTTCTCAATTTCTGTTTGACAGGAGGACACTCTTCACGAAGAGGCAGACGATGAACCACAATGTCCGTGTCGAGTCCTGGCATATCCTCATATGACCAAGCAAAAACATCCTTATACTTTTGGAGTAACTCAACCAATCGTTGCTTGACATTATTTTGCAGCGTAGCCCCTATTCTGACCTCCTTCTTATCTTCTTCTGTTCCCAGGTTGATAACTTCAACTTCCTCCTGATGAGGCAGGATGACCTTCTCCTCTTGCCTTAACAATCTGGCAAGCTCCTCAGGCAGGTCTTCGTCTTCTTCGATCTCTTCTTCGGCTTGAAAGATCGGATTGTCAAAGTCATACTGAGTCATAGACGAGTCTGAGTCGGTGGCGTCTGAAATGTGTAACCTGCGATGATGATGATTTTATGCTTTTAAATGATATGCAAACAAAAAACACAAACCACATTGCCATTTTATTGTTAAAGATAAAAACAAGAACAACAAGGATCACAAAATTCTGAATGAAAAGACGTCTTTTAATTGATGATAAAAAGATTGTTCACATGCATAAAGATAGGGCCCTACAAACAAGGTCCATTATGCCTTGGGCAGAGCATATGGAAATACATTAATCAAGACAAATATATTACTCTTCATAAGTCACTGTGATAACTTCCTCCATGCTCTAATTCTTCAAGCCCTGACCAGGGATGCATGGTTGGATCCACGCATCCATATCACAGTCGCTGTCTCCTTCCTCATCTGATATGGCATTAGTTTGATCGAAAATGACTCCACTGCTAGTAAATTGGACAGGACCTTTGTAACGCGGAGTGCTTTGTGAAGATGATCCATGTGGGCTATATCCCAATCTGAACTTATCTTGCTTGTTTGGGACGCTTACCACCTGTCCCCATCCTTGTGTTGATCCGGATTCCACCACAGCCCGTGCTTCTCTGTATGACGACATGGCAACTTCTGGAGCCTTGACCTCGACCGGCGCCTTCTCCTTGATTTGGACAGTCTCAAAAGCCTGGCACAGCGTTTCTTGAATTTCGCCGTCGACTTCCACATATTTGAATGAAGACAGATGGCTCACCATGATGTCTTCTTCCCCACAAACGGTCACAATATTCCCATCCACCATATATTTCAATTTCTGGTGCAAAGTCGATGTTACAGCGCCTGCTAAGTGTATCCAAGGCCGACCCAAAAGACAGCTATAAGCAGGCTGGATATCCATGATGTAGAAAATTGTTTCAAACACCTCTGGGCCTACTTGGATAGGCAGAGTTATCTCCCCAAAGACAGATCTTCGGGTTCCATCGAAAGCCCGCACAACCAAATCACTGGGCGTACAATATAGACCTTGATGATCGATCTTCATCAATGCCTTCTTTGGCAACACATTCAAAGACGACCCTGTATCAACAAGTACATGTGACATCATTGTTCCTCGGCATTCAAGTGAAATATGCAGAGCCAAGTTGTGGTTCCTCCCTTTTGGTGTCAAATCGCGGTCAGTGAACCCCAACCCGTTACCTGCATTGACATGGGCCACCACGCCTTCCAACTGATTAACGGATATCTCTTGAGGTACATAAGCATTATTCAAAACTCTGAGCAAAGCATTCCTGTGAGCCTCAGAACATAACAGCAATGACAAGATAGAAATCTTTGAAGGAGTTTGCTGTAAATGATCCACAATTTTGTAGTCACTCCTTCTTATCAAGCGCATGAATTCTTCCGCATCCTTCAGCAAAGTTTCCTTTTCTCTAGCCTGAGAATTCTCTTCCGCTACAACCTTCCCCTTACCTTTATCAGCCCTTTCTGTACTTACTTCGGGAGGTGCAAATACTCTCCCGCTCCGAGTCATTCCTCCAGTTCCCACCAAATTATCAACAGAATCTAACGGCGAACCTCTCAATTCCTGCTTTTGACCATTGCAGTAGACCTCGGCCCCATAGTTCCAAGGAATTGCTTTAGAACTTTCATAGGGTACGGGCCCTGCCTTTGTGAATATAATAGTGGGCCTCGTCGGAGGCGCATAAATTGTAATTGTTTTGTATGGGATGGATATGGTGGCCACCTCATCCTTATCTTTGATGACTACCTCTTCAGCATTGGTTTTTACTTTGTTGAAAATAGTTGAGTTTTGTTCAACCTTTCCTCCCTCATGCATGGCCATTTTGCTCAAACTTTGCTCAGCCATTTAAAATGAAAACAAGGTACTTAGAAAATCTGGGGTGGGATAATCAACGGATGTATCGCCACCCCAGTGGTTCAAGCAAGCGTGCGTTTAACATGAAGTCATGAGTTCGAATCCTGGGTGGAGACAACATCCACCATATTTTTATTTTGAACGCCTTTGTCACACATCCTAATATCTATATTTCCTTTCTCCTTGTATCTCACAAGCGTGTGCTTAGCTGAGTTGGTAGAGTGAGGAGCTGCCAAAAAAAAGGTGGTGGGTTCAAACCCCACCTTATGCATTTTGCTTGAAATCTAAACTATTTTCTCTTAAAAAAAGGAAAATTCCCTGCTTCTGATGACTTGAGCACAGATGCTTGATGAGAACTAAAATATTTTTTACACACACATTTTTTGATCCCTGTAAAAAAATTTCAAATAATGATATGTCATGTAGTTTTATGCAATATGCGGATGCAATGAAACACAACATAAGCCAGAGAGGTTGGTCAAATTTTGGGGTACAACACCCACATATCAATATTTAGAATAAAGCGGAAATATCTAAACATTGAAATCATTTCATTAACATAAGCATCATATACATCATTCAGATTAATTCAATTCATCAGTTGAGTTTACAAAACATTCAGCAGCAGATACATACACAGATGTATCACAAAAGAATCAAAACAATTCCTAACTACCCAGTGTTACATATCAGAGCCATCTGACCAAAAGAAATGAAGACTCGCTTCACAAAAGACCTCCAGCATCCTACTTTGCAATGCCTCATAGAGCATTATAAAACAACAGAAGGGTGAGAAACATTATCATAACAAACAATGCATAAAATTATATATATCATAAAACACAATTATAACATACACGCAATTCACATTCCTCACCATAACTCATTACAATACATCACAATGTACAAGTACATAATCAATCACATTCACCAATTCATGCTTCACAATTCATAGCATTTCACTTAAACATTTACAATTATGTTCATTTCACCAAAACATCATATAAAGATGATAATGCAACTCATATAGACCGACTCACGACTCTATGCAGATGCAAATGCGGTACCGACTTGTTCAGCAGGTTCAATTGAAGAACCAAAATGGAACCATCGCTCGTTACCGAAGTAACTCCCCGTCGGGCCTACGATGTTCACCCATCGCTCACACCCCATATGGGCACACGATGTTTCAAGATTTCTCACACCCCACACGGGCATACAATCTGGTTGCTCACACCCCACAAGGGCATACAACTGTTCTGCAGATTCTCCATGGAATCAAAAATAAACCATCGCTCACACCCCACAAGGGCACACGATCGTTTATGCAGATCCTCCTAGGGATCAAAGTAACTAAACCATCGCTCACACCCCACAAGGGCACACAAGGTTTCTGCAGATCCTACGCGGGATCAGACACACAAGAATGCAATCATGATGCTACACATGCAACACGACTCAATACACTCTTAGAATCCACACATGTTTACAAACATATTCATGCATTCTTCATATTATACAAGTATATACAAATATACACATTCACATTAATATCACCATGCATTCCCATTTAATCCAAACAAATGCATAAAATTGCCAAACGACCACATCACACAATCTAGGATTCACGCCATACGGCTATCCACAACACAATATAACTTGGCACGATCGATGCCTCGAGCAAGGAAATAATCAAAGTTAAGTCGGGAATCCGACCACAGATGGAAACATTAAAGAAAACACAACCTATCACGTTCGCCACCCTGCTCGCTTAGCGAGCTCCTAGCAAGTATTCGCTACTTGTTCGCCTAGCGAACAAGCTCGCGAAGGCAAACAGAAGCCTCTGACTTTGTTCGCTACCTCTCTCGCTCAGCGAACCCCTAACGAACCTTCGCTACCCACATCCGCTACCAGCGAACACCACAACATGCATTCTGTCCAAGTCTGGGACCGTTCGCTACCTATTCGCTACTGCTCGCTTAACGAACGTTCGCGACCAGCTCGCCTAGCGAACGTGCTAGCGAGTGTCTGCGAACTCAGAATTTCCCCACTGTTCTTCCACTCCAAAACTCTTGGATTCACCCGATTAAGTCCCAACTTATTCCAGCACTTTAGCCTAACATCACCCGACATAAATGCTACTACTTAATCTTACTTTCACCAACGAAAACTCGGGTTTTATCGATTAAATCCGTATTATGCCCTAGAATGAAAAATGAGTAAAACTCTCCCTAATCCAAAACAAAACCAACAAGAATACACATAATCATACACATTGCAAGAATAATAAAGTTTCACACCCTTACCCAATCAATCGAAAGCTTAGAAGTTGATTCTTGATGATTCTAGGTTTTTTTCCTCTTCCTCCTCTTTTCTCTTCTCTTCCTTTCTTTCTCTTCTTTTTCTTTCCTTTTGGTTTCTATTCTCCCTATTCTTTCTCTTTTCCACTTATACTTTTTCTACTCTATTTCTCTCAAAATAACTACTAATCAAGGATTATCTAAAACACCCTCTAATTAATTCCCAAAACTCTCCAAATAATAAAATACCACCACATACACACATAACATATTATAATATTTTTCCACAATAAAATAACAATCAACCAAATAAATTAAAAGACTCAACAAAATAATGGGACATTCAGAATCGGGGTGTTACAATACATCCCCATCACCCTAAAACATATTCTTACCCCATCTCGGATCCACGCCATGGGAGGATTTCCTTCCACATGCCCGTCCCTGCGGATCCCCACGATTCTCGCAAAGACCAATAAACATAAAAATAAAATATTAATTTTAACCAAATTAATATTTAAAAAATTAAAAAAAAAAAGAAATTAATTATCTATTATAAATCTATTATTTTGACAATGTTTAATATATTTCTCATGAGTGACATAACCACCAAAATTTTAAATTAAAATTAAAATAAAAAAGTCATTTAGATCTCTCTCTCTCTCTCTCTCTCTCTCTCTCTCTCTCTCTCTCTCTCTCTCTCTCTCTCTCTCTCTCTCTCTCTCTCTCTCTCTCACACACACACACACACACACACACACACACACACACACACACGCGCGCGCGCATACATACACACACACTCGCACGCACGCACGCACACACAAGCACATACTCACACAAATACTTGCTCCCTGTAACAGCCCAGTTTTTTCAATAATTAATTATTCATATTAAATAATTGATTTATTTGGATTATTTTAATTATTGGAATTATTGGTAGATATTTGAGAGGAGAAATATAATGGAAGGAAATAGAATGGAAAGAATATAAGGAAAAGTGGAAAGAAAAGGAAAAGATAGAAACATAAGAGAAAGAGAAGAGAAAGAAAGGAGAAGAGGAGAATGGAGAAGGAAGAAAGGGAAAAAGCTTGGAATCATCAAGAACAACTCCTAGCTTTCGACTTAATCAAGGTAAGGGTGTGAAATATCATTATATTGTCAATGTATATGATTATTTATGATTGGTTTGGATTGTTTGGATGTTTTTATCCATTTTCCATTCTAGGGCATAAATGAGTTTAATCGGTAGAATTAAGGTTTTAACGGTTGGAATCTGGAATAAGTGGTGTAGATTAGTTGAGAATTGTTAGACTAAGAGTACTGGAACTCGTTGGAATGGAATAAGGTAATTTTGGAGAGTTTTGGACAGTGAGGGTTTTGAACATCGCAGACGTTCGCTAGCACCTTCGCTAGGCGAGCAGGTCGCGAGTGTTCGCTAGCAACTCGCTAAGCGAGCAAGCTAGCGAGTGGTCCCAGACTTGGACATAATGTATTTGATCTTATTCGCTGGTAGCGAGTATGGTAGCGAAGGATTCGCCAGGACCTCGCTGCAGCGAGTAGGTAACGAAGCCTTACAGTAGCTTCTGTTTGCCTTCGCGAGCTTGTTCTCTAGGCGAACAGGTAGCGAGCGTTCGCTAAAAGCTCGCTAGACGAGCAAGCTAGCGAGCGTGACAGCATTTTCATTTCTTTGTGATTCCATCCAATGTTGATTGTTTGGTTCGATGCACTATCAATGACCATAGCAGATGCAGATGCATTTTCTTGAATCACATAATGAGATGCTTGGTCCAGAATCATCAGAGCTGACTGATTAGGCACAAGAGTTTCTTTAGCAACAACCGCTTCTGGATGAGTATCTTCAGACATAGGTTCTACAGCAGGTGCATTGTCCAGAAGAAGAACTGAGATTTACTCATGTTCAGAAGAGTTTGTCTGATAACTTCAGCAAATTTCACCTTTGCATCATCAAAGCAAATGGTGCGAAGATTTGAAGCTACAAAGTTAAATCTTGAGATAAATCTGTTCCAAGTGGCTTCAGAAGCATCTGGATTCACACTAGACAAGCATTCCTTCTTTACAGAAAATATCCACATGTTCAATTCCTTTTTGAAGCCATCAAATAACATACTAACATCCATTCTAGGTTTTGGTTTCAGAAAGTTTTCTAGAGATGGTGTTTTGGTGGTTTCAGATGATGAGGGTATGGAAAAGGAAGGAATGATGAAAAGAGGATGAAAATAAGATGAAAAAGATGTTTGGCCAGATGATTCAGTGATAGCCTGACGTTTTGGATAAAAAAATTTAAGTTTGAGTCCAGAGGGAAGGTCATCAGATGAAAAATATTTTAATGAAGCAAAAGAAACAAAATCAGATAATCTTGGTTTTGGTTCATAGCCACGGAGTGAGGGGGTGAGTTTACTTTTGGGGGTAAATCAGATTCAGTAGAATCAGATGATGCAGAAGAATGACAAGATGTGGAAGAGACGTCAAACAGAATTTTCAGGGGTTGTACATCAAGAACATCAGAATCAGGTATAAATGATTCAGAAGTTTGATGTTGTTCTGGTTGAGGTGTAGAGGGGATGGGTTTTTCTAGTTGTGGTTCAGAAGTTTGTGTTTTTGGTGGGGGAATTTCAGAGGGCTGTTTGTCAGATGGGTGTCGTTGAGGTACAGAAGGTTGTTTTGGAGTAGGAGTAGGAGGAACAGGTTCAAATGTTTCTGGTTCATGAGGAGGAGAAGGTGAAGGTATGGGTTCATAGACAGGGGGATCAGATGTTATTACCTCTTTGACAATTTCTAAGATTGAATCTAAATTGGCCTAAGGAGGATTAGCTTTTTGCTTCTTGACCCTCTTGGGTTTAACAGAAGCTGCTTCTCCAGAAGCTTTCCTCTTTGGTTTTGAAGATCCTTCTTCAGAAACTTTCCTCTTCTTCTTGTGTCTTTTACCATAAATATCTGGTTCAGGTTCGCCTACTTTCTGAATCAGATGTTCTGGTAGAGGAGTTCCATCTGCCAGACACGTTGTTATGTACTTCAGAATAATCTCCCTAGGTTCATTAGCGTAGAACAGAGGAAAATCATCCACTAGTATCCTTCTTTTACTGACCTCTTTAGAGTTTATCTGTTTTGGTGCAGAAGTGAGTTCTTCTACAACCTTCATCCTCTGAAGACTTTTCCCATTCAGAGGTTTACCTACCACAGAAGCTAACTCTTCCTTTATTCCAGCTTCTATCAGATGTCGAACCAGACCATTCTCAGTTAGAATGTCTGAAACGAGTCTTCTCATTGGAATCCAATTCCTCATTTTCTGATGTTTAGTTCTTACTTCTTCCCTTGATTGTTTCATGTGAGTCCATAGATGATTGAAAAGTAGATAAGGCAGATCCACTTTTGTGCTCTGACTCATACAATACATGAAGTACATCTGATTAGTATTTACATAATCAGAAGAGTTTGAAGACTTCCTGTGATGAATGCATCCCATAAAGATCTTAGCCCAGATCCTGTAGTTTGGCTTCAGATCTTTCACTTTGTTAGAAGCTTCTCCAGATGAGCAAACTTCACTATAGACCTCTGCAATATCAACACGCCCAGCTGGCAGATTTGTAACACCATCAGTTTCTTCATAACCTATGAGCTTCCTGATCAGATCCTCAGTTATGATGATTTCCTTCCCATAACAGATGAAACAATGAACTTAGGGTATGTGATTGCATGGATCCAAAGTTCCTTCACCAAACATGGATAAACTGGTCCAATCAGCCTATCAAAGAACTTTGTCCAACATTGAGCATCAACAATGGGACGAAGATCAAACCCATTTTCAGCAATTGATTCAAAGTTCACAATAGATTCACACAATACTTCAAGTTTGTCAACTGGTGTGAGAAGGGTTCTAACTGGTTCCTTGAAAGCAACAGTTCCTATATTTGTAGAAGAGACGGCAGCCATAGTTGATTGAAACTGAGCAGAAGTTGATGAAGAAGTAGCCATTGTTGTTCTTGAGAGAAATTTAGGGTTACAAATGGTTTTGGGTTTAGGAGAGAGATGAAAGCAGTGAAATAAACAGAAATGCATACAAGAGTGTGAGAGAGTGAAAAGTGTGAGAAGTGAAGTGTTGTGGTATTTATAAAAGAAATTAGGGCACATATAGAGTCACACATTCAGCACGTTTACACTTAGCATTTAATAAAAAGAATATAATAATTTCAAGCATTTAATGATTCTGACAATTTGGGGAGAAAACGAGAAACTCAATATTCAAAATAGTACATCAAACGTCATTTCAGTAATGTGCACTCCACCTTTTCAGATTCAGAGTTACACGTGTTTGCTTGCATGTGCTTCTGAAACTTCTTTGAGAAATGAAACGTTAGCCAACGTTCAGATCCTTTGAGGCTTGTTAGTTTAGATTTGCACACAATAAATAAAATATTAAACAATAAATAAATAAATGTAATACTTCAGAGTTAAAACACTTTCCATCTAAGGAAATCTTCTTCTGATAAACATTTTATTCTGGACAGAAATCCATACTTATATTTTTCAGAATAAATTTAAATCTATCTTCAGTAAGGGGTTTTGTAAAGATATCAGCCCATTGATGGTTTGTATCAACAAAGTTTAAACTGATAATTCCCTTCTGAACATAGTCTCTGATAAAGTGATGTTTTATCTCTATATGTTTTGCCTTAGAGTGTAAAATAGGATTTTTAGACAAGCATATAGCAGAAGTATTATCACAGAAGATTGAAATGTTACTCTCATGAATCTGATAGTCTTCTAGTTGACTCTTCATCCAGAGCATCAGCAGCAATGTATTCTGCTTCTGTTGTTGAAAGTGCAATTGTGGGTTGCTTCTTACTGAACCAAGAGATCATATGACTTCCCAGAAACTGGCAGCTTCCAGAAGTACTCTTACGCTCTACTCTGTCTCCAGCATAGTCAGCATCACAAAATCCAACTAATTTATAATCATCATATTTTCTGTAACACAAACCCACATTAGTAGTACCTTTCAAATACCTCAGAATCCTCTTAAAAACTGTTAAGTGAGATTCTCTAGAATCTGATTGGAATCTAGCACACAGACACACACTAAATAGAATATCAGGTCTAGAAGCAGTCAAATACAGAAGAGATCCAATCATACCTCTGTAGAGCTTTTGATCTACCTTCTTACTTACCTCTTCCTTTCCAAGAGTGCTTGTAGGATGCATTAGAGTCTTTGCTGATTTGCTTTCAGTCATGTTAAACTTCTTCAGAAGCTCCTTCACATACTTAGTCTGATGTATGTAGGTGCACTCTGGAGTTTGGTTAACTTGAATTCCTAGAAAGAATCTGAGTTCTCCTATCATGCTCATCTCAAATTCAGCCTGCATAGATAAAGCAAACTCCTTTACAAGTGTAATATTGGTAGATCCAAATATAATATCATCTACCTAAATTTGACAAATTAATAAGTCTTTCTTAAATTATTTACAGAAGAGAGTTGTATCCACTTTGCCTCTGATAAAATTCTTTTCTAGAAGAAAATTACTTAATCTCTCATACCAAGATCTAGGAGCTTGTTTTAAACCATAGAGTGATTTCTTAAGTTTAAAAACATGTTCTAGAAATTTATCATTTTCAAAGCCAGGAGGTTGATGAACATAAACTTCCTCTTCTATAATACCACTTAAGAAGGCACTCTTAACATCCATCTGATACAAAGTGATGTTATTCTGTGCAGCAAAAGAAATGAGTACGCGTATAGACTCTAACCTGGCCACATGAGCATAAGTCTCTGTGTAGTCAATTCCTTCTTGCTGACTATATCCTTGAGCAACTAGCCTTGCTTTATTTCTTACAACTTCTCCTTGCTCATTCCGTTTGTTTCTGAAGACCCATTTAGTTCCAATAATATTGAAACCTTTTGGTCTTGGAACCAGATCCCAGACGTCATTTCTGGTGAATTGATTTAGCTCTTCTTGCATAGCAAGTATCCAATCATTATCGTTCAGAGCCTCATCCACAGAAGTTGGTTCAATGATAGACACCAACCCAAAAAGTGACGTTCCAGATGATCTAAGGAAAGACCTTATTCTGATAGGGCCATCCTTCTTTCCAATTATCATATCCTCTGGGTGAGAGGCTTTGATTCTGGATGATCCTTTAACATTTGGTTCTTCAGAAATATTCAAATTGTTCATCTGAGTAGCCAATGGAGTTGCATCTGGCGTTGCTTCTGGTTCTTTTACTTGAGCTTTTTTTGCCTCTGAATCTTCAGAGTCAGTGAGAATGACTTATCTATCTGCAGAATTTTCAAGCTGCTTTGGCTTTTGATTGCCAAGCTTATCATCAAATCTAACATGAATTGATTCCTCCACAATATGTGTCTCAGTATTGTATACTCTGTAGCCTTTAGAGTGTTCAGAATACCCAAGCATGAAACACTTTTGTGCTTTAGAATCAAACTTGTTCAGATTCTCTTTAGTATTCAACATAAAACATACACATCCAAAATGATGGAAATAAGAAATGTTGGGCTTTCTATTCCTCCACAGTTCATAAGGAGTCTTCTTCAGAAGAGGTCTAACTGACACTCTGGTCTGAATATAACAAGCTGTATTCACTACTTCTGCCCAAAAATGTTTTGCCAAATTAGTCTCATTGATCATGGTTCTGGCCATTTCTTGCAATGTTCTATTTTTCCTCTCTACAACTCCATTCTGTTGAGGAGTTCTAGGACAATAGAAATCATGTGCAATGCCATTTTCTTTAAAATATTTGTTTTCAAATTCACCACCATGATCACTTCTGACATTAACAATTTTAAAATCTTTTTGGTTCTGGACTTGTTTGCAGAAGTCAATGAATTCAGAATGAGACTCATCCTTGTGTTTCAGGAATTTTACTCATGTCCATTTGCTGTAGTCAACAACAATGACTAATCTATACTTCTTGCCTCTGATGGATGCAGTTTTCACTGGTCCAAACAGATCAATGTGAAACAGCTCTAATGGTCTTGAGGTTGAAACAACATTTTTTGTTTTGAAAGAAGATTTTGAAAATTTTCCTTTCTGACATGCTTCACAAAAATCATCTGAGTTGAACTTCAACTGAGAAAGTCCTCTGACCAGATTGAGTTTATTAATCTGAGATATACGTCTCATGCTAATATGCCCCAATCTTTTGTGCCAGACCCATTGCTCTTCATTAACAGACAGAAGGCATTTTACATTCTGAACCTTAAGTTCTGAAAGATTGATTTTATAAATGTTGTTCTTCCTTTTTCTATTAAAGAGGATTGAGTCATCCTTTTGACTGACAGCTTTACAACATTTTTGATTGAAGATTATGTCATAACCATTGTCACTTAATTTACTTATGGACAATAGATTATGTGTTAATCCTTCAACAAGTAAAACATTAGAAATGGAAGGGAGGTTACCATTGTCTATAGTTCCAGAGCCAATTATCTTGCCCTTCTGGTTCCCTCCAAACTTCACATCACCTCAAGATCTAAGCTCTAGGCTTTGGAACATAGACCTTCTTCCCGTCATATGACGCGAGCAGCCAGAGTCCAGGTACCAGGACTGGTGTTTCAACTTTGCTGCTAAGGATGTCTGCAACAAAAATAATTTTGTCTTTAGGTACCCATATTTTCTTGGGTCCTCTGGGGTTAGTAGGTTTGAAATTCTTTATGAATTTCTTTCCCTTATAAGCATCCTTGTTCTTCTGATGTTTTGATTTATTAAACACAGGTTTGTTCAGATCAGAACGTGTGTGTTTAATATCATTTAAATGATCAAATTTGAAATGAGTGTATAGAGGAGAATACTTTATGATCATTTTATCAATAGGTTTTGGATTTAAATCCTTCCTAGAAGGTGATTCATATCCAATACCCTTTCTATTGTTTCTTCTTACGCCATAAATCATTGAAGCCATCTTGCTTCTATCTAGGCCTCTAGCCAGAAACTTCTGAAAGCTATAGTCATACTCTTCTAAAATATTTTTAGAGCATGATATAGGTTCTGAGTCAGATTTCTGAGCATTTTCTAAATCATTTTTTATTTTAAGATTTTCTGCTTTAAGCTCAGCAACCTCAGACCTCAGCTGATCATTCTCAGATGCAAGACAACTTTGAAGCTTCTTGTATTTGAGTTTGATTTTGCTGTAGTTTTCTAGAATTTCTGATAAACTTTCAGAAAGTTCTTCTCTAGTGAGTTCAGAAAATACCTCATCAGAATCTGATTCTGATTCTGATCCTGATGTTTCTGCATGGTCTTCCACATCAGCCATAAGTGCCATGTTTGCACATTCTTCGTCTGACTCTGATGAAGATTCAGATGCATCTGAATCATCCCAGGTTGCCATCAGAAATTTCTTTTTATTATCAGACTTCCTTCTCGGCTTCTCCTTCAGAAGTTTTGGGCATTCATTCTTATAGTGCCAAGGTTCCTTGCATTCATAGCAGACCACCTATTTCTTTCCAGATCTTCTGAGTCCAGAAGACTCTTTTTGTTGATCTGGTTTCTTGAAGTTTCTGAACTTCTTCTGTTTATGCTTCCAGAGTTTGTTGATCCTTTTGGACAGCAGGGACAATTCATTTTCTTCTTCAGAAGAAGATTCTTCAGAACTTTCTTCTATAACCTGCAAAGCTTTAGCAGATTTGTCAGAGTTTAAAGAAAAAACTTACCTTTCTTCTGAGGTTTGTCTTCTTCCAGTTCAATCTCATGACTCCTCAAATAGCTGATCAGTTCCTCCAGCGTGATCTTGTTCAGATCCTTTGCAAGCTTCAGAGTTGTGACCATTGGTCTCCATCTAGTTGGCAAACTTCTGATGATCTTCTTGACATAATCAGCAGTGGAGTAACCCTTGTCCAGAACTTTCAAGCCAGCTGTGAGAATTTGAAATCTAGAGAACATAGTTTCTACAGATTCAGACTCCTCCATTTTGAAGGCCTCATACTTCTAGATGAGGGTCAGAGCCTTGGTCTCCTTTACTTGTGAGTTTCCTTCATGTGTCATCTTCAAAGATTCAAACATATCAAATGCAGTATCTCTGTTTGTTATTTTCTCATACTCAGTATGAGATATTGCATTTAATAGGATGGTTCTTACTTTGTGGTAGTTTCTAAACTCCTTCTTCTGTTGATCAGACATAGATTTTGTGTCAATCTTTTTCCCTTCATCATTGGTAGGATGAATGTAACCATTAGTTACTAAATCCCACAAATCAACATCATAACCTAGAAAGAAGCTTTTTATTCTGTCTTTCCATTAGTCAAACTTCTCACCATCAAACATGGGAGGTTTGGTGTTGATTCTGTCTTTATCATCGTATCTGTTGAAGTTGAAGCTTCAGCAACCATGATGAATATAGAACAAGATATTAGGATTTTTTTCTCAACTGGATCTTTTCTGTCACGGTTAAGTGAGAGTACTTTCAGAACCGGAGCTCTGATGCAAACTGAAGGTGAGAAAAACACTTAGAAGGGGGGTTGAATAAGGGTTTTGAAATAATTATGGCAATAAAAACAACACAGTATTTTTATCCTGCTTCGTTGAACTCAACTAATCCAATCCACCCTACCAAGGTGATTTGCCTTTCTCAACAAGGACTTAATCCACTATATTCAAACAGATTACAGTGTCAACCACTAAGAACAACCGTCTTAGTCTTCTCAAGAAATCCTGACCACAACTTGGTTTTCTTAAGGAATCTTTTACAAATAAATGTAAATTAACAAGTGTTTAATATGCTTCTAAAAAGCTATATCACAACTGTGATTTTTACACTTAGATTAAGAACGAATAAAAAAACTATTCAGCTTATGAAATAAATTGTATGAGAGCTTGAGAGTAGTTTTCAATTTGATTTCTCAATAATTCGTCAATTTGTCAACTTTAAAATGTTGTTGAAGACATCCTTTTATAAAGCAGAAAGTCCAATGCTTGAAGACTGTGTGTAGCAGACTAGCTGTAGCCTTTTTGTCTTCTATTGACTTTAGCTTTCCCAAAAGAGGAATGTTCAGTCAAATCCCTTTTGTCTGATTTCCTGTGCCATACATGAATAAGGAAAAAGTCGTTTAGAATATGCCAACGGATATATCTTTGAATAATATCTTCTTCAACAAGCTTTTGTCTCAAAGTTATCAATATTAGAGTCTTGATGTTATCAGAGTTTTACAGCCAATGTGCTTCAGCGTGAATATCAATCAGAGCAGAGTTTGAATAACAAAGCCTCTGTACTTGCAGCGAAAAGTACTTTCAGAGTCTTCTTGAAACAATGCTTGAAGCTCTTCATACAAATTCTTCAACTACGCTTCAGAGTCTTCTGCAGCTTCTGCTTCAGAGCCTCTTCTGGCAGCGCTCAGAGTCTTCTGAAGACTTGCTTCTGATGCTTCAGAGCTTTGCGTAGAGTAATGTTCAGATGCATTTTTGCTTCCATAAGAATATTTATTTTAATATCTGAAACAAAAACACTTGAACAAAATTAGAGTATATATTTTCTTAATACAAAATTTCATTAGTGTTATCATCAAAACATAGAAATATATTAAACACCAATCTGTGTTCTAACACTACTAAGATGTATCAAGATTTGAGGAAAGTGTTTTGGTGGCCTCTTATGAAGAAGGATATTGCCGAGTTTGTGTATTCTTGTTTGACTTGTCAGAAGTCAAAGATTGAGAATCAAAAACCGTCGGGTTTGATATAATCGTTGTTTATTCCATTGTGGAAATGGGATAACATTTCTATGGATTTTGTGTCTGGATTACCGAGGACGCCGAGTAACCTTGAAGCTATTTGGGTTATTGTGGATAGATTGACCATTTCTGCTCACTTAATTCCTATGCGAATGGATTACCCGTTAGAGAGATTGGAAAAGCTATACATTGATAGGATTGTCAGTTTGCATGGTATTCCGTCTAGCATTGTGTCAGATAGAGATCTGAGGTTTACTTCGAGATTTTGGGAGAGTTTGCAAAGTGATTTAGGTACGAAGTTGCGTTTGAGTTCTGCTTACCATCCGCAGACCGATGGTCAGGCAGAGAGGACGATTCAATCACTTGAGGATCTTTTAAGAGCTTGTGTGTTGGAGAAGGGAGGAGCTTGGGATATCTACTTACCTTTGATTGAATTTACTTACAACAACAATTTTCATTCGAGTATTAGTATGGCACCACTTGAAGCATTGTATGGTAGACGGTGTAGGACGCCATTGTGTTGGTATGAGTCGGGAGAGAGTTCTGTGGTTGGACCCGAGATAGTTCAGCAGACTACTGATAAGATTAAGATGATTCAAGATAAGATGAAAATTTCTCAGAGTCGTCAGAAGAGTTATCTGTCACACTCTAATTTTTGACCATAAGACCCCACCTATGAGTTTATTTTCTTGTATGCGTGCATGTTCATTGTGACTAACAAGTGTGTGCGGACACAGTGATCTCAGGTATATATCCTTAGTCAATGCTTCAAGACGTGGCTGTTTGGTTGGTTCTGATTCAGATTTGGTTGTAGGGTTTTCTATTGGGTCTTTTTTCCCTCGACATCTCCCAAAAGTGTACTCCTAAAAGGAATCAATACCTCATCAAAAGGAATGCTTAAGACTTTCATAGATCAAGGCCATTTGGATTTCAAACTTACAAGCTGGATTGAAACTCAGTTAATTTGCACAAAGTGGTTTCAGGAATCGGTAGTCAAAGGCGTCATTCATGAGGATTTAAATGTTGGGCTCTTTTTAATTCAGGTTAAATCTTCATTTTTAAGGTTTGGAGGAGCGGAGGAGTTGCATTACTTCTTGTTTAAAAATGGAGAGATAAACTTTACACTAAGACATTTATTTCTTTCAACCATGTGCCACTATGTTTACAAACCAGGAATAATCCTATGGAACTCTACGAATACCATTTCAAGCTACATGTTCCTTTTTCAAAGAATAATAGAGTTCGTAATTTTATCGTAATCAAAGAACATAATTGGTACAAGTGTTCACGAGGATTCGAAACCGCATCTCAAGTCAAAATACGGTTATGTATTAAGGAGGAACACCACCTTTTCCTTAACACTTGATTTACGTTTGCAATATAAGTTTTACAGTGATGATTACACAATTAAAAGAACACTTGGAATTTTGTTAAAGGAAGTGTCTTTCACTTCATCGTTTGAATGGCTAAAGAAACACAGATGGAAGGAGATTCATTAAGCAGCAAGTTGTAAATCCACTGTTCTTTACATCCAATTACAAATTGTCCCACGAGTGTGGTATCTAAACTATTTAGCAACTATAAAAGCTTCACTCAAAACTGCCAATCCATATTGAGGCCGTCAAGCATGTGGATTCAAATATCACGACTTGTCAAACTTGAGAAGATGAATTGCGGTTCGTAGCAGCATCCCCTTTTGTTGGAGTTTGAAACTCATGACGTCATCACCTATAAAGTTTCCTCGGCCCATCGTTTTCGAATTAAGGGAGTTCTTGCATCAATAGTAGCATGGATGCCCTTGGTTGTGGGATCTCTAAGCAACAACATTAGGTCGGCACGTCCTTTTATCAAGTCACGTGTTGGTTTTTTCTTCTTTTTCGCACCGAAGATCGCAAATCTATCGTCATCACCATTGCTATCTCGAATCTCTGTCATCCATAACCCGCGATAATCCTTTAATTTATGTCAAGTTCATTGAAACTTTTAATTTGTTTGGTTGTGTTGCAGGATTCGAAAGAAGGAAAAGAATCGGTAGTCAAAGACATAAACGAAGGAGTAGTGGGGAAGACGAAGGCAGAGAGAGTGAGATCGCGAGGCGGAAAAGATTGACGGAAAGGGGGAGGGGATCGAATGGGGATTAGGGTTTCTCTTTTGCTTGTAATTTTGTTTTATCTTATAATCACCTACACTCACACACACTCACTAACTACACTGCACCCTCACACACGAGCCATATGATCTCCAACGGATCCTATTGGGCGTTCCAGATCGCGTTCCATCGTAAGCCCTCACTCACGTGCCTCACTAGATCCAGCGCCCTTTCATTAACCTAATTAATCATAATTAATATTTTTTTTAAACTAATAATCAGTTTTATTAATCATTAATCCTAATTAACCCTTTAACTAACCACCCTAAAAGCTATTAATCTGTTTTAAAATAATATTTTGCTTAATATAATTTAGTCAATCAAATTAACCATTCAATAATTATTTAATTAATCCACCTCTTTTTATCTAATTAAAATGAATTAAATCTTTTACCAATTTATGTTTATAACCTTTTTCTAATTAGTCTTCTTTTAGTTAATTAACCTTAAATCATATTTTTTAAATTAAAATAATAACCCTTATTTTTTCAATTAAACTTTTAATTAGACTTTTATCCTCCTTTCATTTAAAATAAACTTAATAACCTTTTTTTTAAATAATAATTTATCTATTTGTTCATCCTCTTAAATAACCTTTTTAAAACAAATAACAATAAAACAATATTTGTATATAATTAATTAGTTTTTATCTTTATAATAATAATTAAGTGTATTTCATTTAATAATAAAGACTTATTTCATAACGAAAAAATAACTTTCATAATAAATAATAATAAACACTCCTTTTATTCAAATTAGCTTATATCTTTTATTAAACGTTGTCTCAAAATTTATAGAAATTAAAATCTTTTATATTTAAAAATCTAATTATTATTCTAAAATAAAAATAAAACTCAAACTAAAAAAACCTAACTCCTCTCTATAAAATCAATTCAACCCTTTTAAAATCAATTCCACCAATGATTAATCAATCCGTCTAAAATCAATCAACGTCGCTTAAAATCAATCGTGCGCGCTTCTGCTCACGTACTCACTTTCACTCACTTGCACTTTAGCGCTTTCATGCGTTTGTGTATGTTTTACTTATTTGCTTTTATTTTATCCGCAATTTACACTTACCGTACTTATCTTTATCCTATTGCATCCCGTCCAAAGGAAGAACTTGCACGTAACATAAAACTTGCGCGTATGCATCCCATTTGCATCTTAATCCCTTTGATCCTTGATCCCATTCAAGTCGGTCTTCTAAGTTAGATCCTACCCATAGGAAGGACCTTTTTTACAACTTAGAATAAACAAACTCAATCAACTCCATTCAAACTTTTCAAACACCTTAGAGAATAAGATGTTAATCATCTTAAGTGGGATAAAACTTCTACCCCATAACAACATAATCAATTTTCCAACAACGTTGTGGTGGTTTAAATCAAGTAATCTCCCTTAAAATGATAACTCATCTTTTCTCCTAAAATCAATCAATCAACTACCCTAAACCCGTAGAAATTTGACCACAGTCAAAGATCTCCTCAAACCCTTTAGGGGAACTACATATACTCTGATTCCACTCCCGTCAGGATATGTAGGCATAAGATGCGATATCTTATCGAGTATACTTAAAATTAAACCCCTAGGTCTTTTACCTTTAAGCAGATAAACCTTAGCAATAAACAAACATAAAACAAGAGGTTCCTGTGGAGTACTACAGAAACTTAGGATGCTAGCACCTTCCCTAAGTTTAATCAACCCCGAACCTATAACTCTCTAGCTTGCATTTGCATTGCATTATGGGTATTTCGATCTTTATCCCTTCCTTTGGACAAATCAAAGTTCGGTTGCAAACGAATAAGATTCAAGCTCATCAATAATTTGGTATCCAAATTTCACCGCGACATTATCATCACAAGTGGAGGAAAACACTTGAATTTCAGGAGGGAGATCACGTGTTTCTTCGAGTCACTCTGATGAGTGGTGTTGGTAGGGCATTGAAGTCGCGTAAGTTGACGTCGCGTTTCATTGGTCCTTATCAGATTTTGCAGAAGATAGGAGAGGTAGCCTATCGTGTTGCTTTGCCATCGTCGCTTGCTAATCTCCATGACGTGTTCCATGTATCTCAGTTGAGGAAATACATTGCGGATCCGTCTCATGTAGTCCAAGTAGATGATGTGCAGGTGAGAGATAACCTGACTGTGGAGACATCACCTATGCGGATAGAGGATCGAGAGTTGAAGCAACTTCGAGGCAAAGAGATTGCTTTGGTGAAGGTCGCTTGGGGAGGACCGGCTGGTGGGAATGTGACTTGGGAACTTGAGAGTCAGATGAGGGAGTCTTATCCAGAGTTGTTTGGAGCAGGTAACATTTTCGAGGACGAAAATTCCTAAAGTGGGGGAGGGTTGTAACAACCCAATTTTTTCAATAATTAATTATTCATATTAAATAATTAATTTATTTGGATTGTTTTAATTATTGGAATTATTGGTAGATATTTGAGAGGAGAAATATAATGGAAAGAATATAAGGAAAAGTGGAAAGAAAAGGAAAAGATAGAAACATAAGAGAAAGAGAAGAGAAAGAAAGGAGAAGAGGAGAATAGAGAAGGAAGAAAGGGAAAAAGCTTGGAATCATCAAGAACAACTCCTAGCTTTCGATTTAATCAAGGTAAGGGTGTGAAATATCATTATAGTGTCAATGTATATGATTATGTATGATTGGTTTGGATTGTTTGGATGTTTTTCTCCATTTTCCATTCTAGGGCATAGATGAGTTTGATCGGTAGAATCAAGGTTTTAACGGTTGGAATCTGGAATAAGTGGTGTAGATTAGTCGAGGATTGTTAGACTAAGAGTACTGGAACTCGTTGGAATGGAATTGGGTGATTTTGGAGAGTTTTAGACAGTGAGGGTTTTGAACATCGTAGACGTTCGCTAGCACCTTCGCTAGGCGAGCAGGTCGCGAGTGTTCGCTAGCAACTCGCTAAGCGAGCAAGCTAGTGAGTGGTCCCAGACTTGGACAGAATATATTTGATCTTGTTCGCTGGTAGCGAGTGAGGTAGCGAAGGATTCGCTAGGACCTCGCTGCAGCAAGTAGGTAGCGAAGCCTTACAGTAGCTTCTGTTTGCCTTCACGAGCTTGTTCGCTAGGCGAACAAGTAGCGTGTGTTCGCTAGGTGAGCAAGCTAGCGAGTGTGATAGCATTTTCATTTCTTTGTGATTCCATCCAATATTGATTGTTTGGTTCGATTGTGTTCAATCTTGATCTGAAATGAGTAATTGTGTACTGTTATATATATATATATATATATATATATATATATATATATATATATATATATATATATATATATATATATATATATATATATATATATATATATATATATATATATATATATATATATATATATATATATATATATATATATATATATATATATATATATATATATATATATATATATATATATATATGTGTGTGTGTGTGTGTGTGTGTGTGTGTGTGTATATATGTAGCCGTATGGTGTGAATCCTAGATTGTGTGATATTGTGAAATATGGTCTTTTGGCATATATAATGCATTGTTTAAATTGATTATAAATGCATGATGATTTATGATGAGGTTTGTTGCCGTTTGGCACGATATTGTGAATAATGCATGAGAACATATCCTTAAAAATCGCCCTTGTTTTTGTTGACTTGCGATATTATGTGAAATGATCTTGGTACCTTTAATTTGTGTGCTATTGTGCAGTAATTAGGCATGAAAGAGTTGAAATTGAAGACACAAGAAAGATGACAAAGGAATCAAGAAGGAAGGCAAGCAAAATCAAGATCGCTAGGCAAATCACTAGCGAGTGAGGTAGTGACGTGTTTGCTAGGCGAGCACACAGCGAGCTGCCAGCGAACACTCCCAGACTTGGACAGAATCAAAAAGATCAATTTTAACTGGAGCGAGGGAGGTAGCAAACTACTCGCTAGGCGAGCACTCAGCGAGCAAGTAGCGAGCGCTTCCAGAATCAAAAAGACCAAAACTCGCTGGAGCGAGTGAAACAGCGAAGGGCTCGCTAGGCGAACCATTATGCTCGCGTAGCGAGCATGACAGCACAACACTTTTTCTATAAGTAGCATGGGCTACTTTTTGTAAAAATAAGTTTTTCATCTTCTTTCTTTTGTTTTTGCTGAAAAGTGATATTTATGACTTAGAAACACACTTTCTCATTATTCTTCATCTCTTAACAAGATTTTCCAAAAAGAAGGTGGATTCCCATCCAAACTCGATTCTTCGACTCAGATGTTGATCAACCTTCTCCTGAAACTTCTTGTGCAAGCTACCATGAAAATGAGTAGCTAAGTCTTCCATTTTGTCAAGGTTAGATGTAGATGATCATAAGCTTTGTGTGTAAATAGGTTGATCTTCATTTGTAAACTCTTTGATGATGAATGTATGGTGAAAACCTTGTTTTATTGATAACTCTTTGTGTTGGTTTATTATTGAAAGGTGTTTTCCAACTCTTTACCTAGGTTTTCATCCATCTATGTTCTTAAGCTAGAGATAGTTTTGAATGTGTTTGTTCACTAAAATGTCAAAACCTAAAAGTTGTCATTTTGATAGATTGTGTGAGAAATCAACAATGGATCAAAATGGGAAAAACCACAATATGTGTTAGAAATAATCACATTGGGAGGATATTGTGAATGTGTTTATCATCTAATGGAGTTTATGAGTTTTGTTTGATCGAACATATACATGCAAAGTGATCATCGAACCCTAACTTTGACAATCTTTTTCAAATCGTAAAACCGAAACTTTTACCGCAATTTCTTACTTCTTTTTATGCAAGCTACTGTAACGAAAAACAAAAACCCCCTTTTTACTATAAGTTAAGAACTTAACAACTGTCGAACGGCGGCAATATCACATATTCCCTGTGGAGACGATAACAAACCCCAATATTCTATCCCTGCTCCAACAAAATGGTGTCGTTGCCGAGGAATGTGAATTGATATTGCGAGCATCACAATAGTTGCTGAATTTTTAACTTGTGAGTTTTTTGACTTGTGCTTGTTAATTTGTTTGGTTTAGTGTGCAACTTTCGTTTTATGCGAGGGCAGATTCCTGAGGACCAAATTCTTTTCGATCCCTAGATCGAAAGAACCGCAAGGAGACTGAATAGCAGAACGAGACGGAGGAGGCAACAAGTTAGACAACAACAAGAGCAAGGAGAAGGTTCTTCTACAACACCACCACCACCATTCACACCTATCATGGATCCACCACCACCACCTCCCGTTTCCACACCATGTGTCAACAGTCCGAGAAACACTACTCAGTTTGCCAACCACACGGGAAGGCAAGCCGAGATGAAGACGGGAACTCTTAACTTGCTATACGGAAGCCCATTCACCGGAATGGACCATGAAGACCCCTTTGATTTTCTCACCAAATTTTACGAGATAACATTGGCGTCCGGAGTTGATCAAGCTCAAGAGATACCGTTGTTCAAAAGACTTTTTCCTAACGCTTTGCTCGGCAAAGCCAAAGATTGGTACTTGGATCAAACACCTGCAGTCATGACGGATTGGAACGTGTTGGAAGAGAAGTTCATTGAAAGGTTTTTCTCCCACAACCAGTTCATGGAATCCAAAACGGCTATCTCTGTGTTTTCGCAAGGAGCCAACAAATGATTGAATGAGGCATGGGAAAGATTTAAATCCATGCTTCGAAAGTGCAAAGGCCATGGTTTTGACGAATTAATGCAAATCCACATTTTCAAAAACGGCCTTCAACCTAATTGCAAGACTTTATTGGACTCTACCTTGGGTGGTTCTTTATTGTCTAAAAGCACTGATGAAGCTACAGATATCATTAACCGTATGGCTCTAAATGACCTCCAAAGTCAAAGTAGAGGCAACACTTTGAAGAAACCGGGAGTGCTTGAACTTGGGACAAACGATGCTATTCTTGCACAAAATAAACTCATTTCACAACAAGTTGAACTCTTAACTCAACAAATAAAAGAGTTGAAAGAACTATCAAAAGCTAAACAAATAGCTTGTTGTGACCTTTGCAAGGATGAACATGATACCGGGTTTTGTCCACCACCCGGGTTCGAAGAGGTGACTTACATGGCGAACCAACGAGACTACCAATCGAGGCAACAACAACAACAACTGTATTAACAACATCCTCAAAATCAATAACAACAACACTATCAATGGAATCAAGGGTTCCAACCAAGGGTTAACTATCAACATAAACAAGGTTATGGGGGTGGTACTTCTAGCCGTCAAAATCCCTACCAACCGCAACAACCGCCGGTCGTGACATCAAAGTTAGAAGATACATTGACACAATTTATGTAATTGTCGATGGCTAATCAAAAGAGCAACGATGCGGCAATCAAAAATCTCAAAACTCAAGTTGGTCAACTTGCTAAACAACTAGCGGAACAACAACCCGGACCATCTTTTTCGGTGAACACGCAAACGAATCTAAAAGAGCATTGTAAAGCGATAACAACGAGAAGTGGAAGGGAGTTGATTAGTGAGAGTGAAAAAAGAGATGAGAGTGAAAAAAGAGAGGATGAGAAAAAAATATGAGGAGAAGAAAATAGATGATATAATTGATGGTGAAGTTGGGGAGTGGAGTGAGGAAGAAGTTGAAAAGGATGAAAAGAATGGTGAAGTAGAAAATAAAGAAAGTGTGGAAGTTGAAAAAATTAAGAGTGATGAAGCGAAGGTGCAGGGAGTAAAAAAGAAAAGAGAGAGGAATTCTAGAGTTTCTAAAGGAAAGGAGGTAGTGAGCGCTACTCTAATCCAAAACCTTATGTATCTGCATGCTCCATCTAAGAGGGAGAATGAACGACATTATGCCCGGTTCATGGATATATTCAAACAACTTCAAGTGAACATTCTGTTTGCCAAATCATTAGAGCAAATGCCTAAGTATGCGAAATTCATGAAAGACATACTTACTAAAAAGTAGAGGTACACAGAACCAGAGACAATTGTCCTAGATGCTAGTTGTAGTGCAATAATTCAACGGAAGCTTCCGAGAAAAGAGGTTGACTCGGGACGAGTTACTTTGCCGGTTACAATTGGTGATGTCTATGTCGGAAAAGGGCTAATTGATTTGGGGTCAAGCATTAATCTAATACCATTGTCTATTTTGAAGAGGCTTGGCAACATTGAAATGAAGACCATCCGGATGACTTTTCAATTAGCCGATAAGTCGACTACCCATCCTCATGGGTTAGCCCAAGACATATTGGTCAAAGTTGACAAATTCTTCTTCCCGGTTGATTTCGTTGTGATTGATATGGAAGAGGACGATGATGCTCCGCTTATTCTTGGCCGACCGTTCATGAAAACTGCACGCATGATGATTGAAGTTGACGACGGTTTGATGAAAGTAAGGTTCCAAAATGAAGAAGTTACTTTTGATCTATTCGAAGCCATGAAGCATTCAAAGGATAGTCGTGATAGCTTTCGAATTGATGTGATCGAAGAGGCAGCTTTTAAAGTTTCTAAACATATTCATGAGATATCTCCTATGGAGTTAGCTCTTGATGACTCCTTTGAAGTTTTCATAATTGAAGAAGAGCAAGCTCTTAATGAATGCCTAAGGGAACTTGATAGTATAAAAGAGTTACATCCATGGGAAGTTGAGGAGAAAGTATTGAAGAAGGAGGTTAATGAAGAAAAATCGCAGATTGAATTGAAAATGCTACCTTCTAATTTGAAGTATGCATTCCTCGACGAGACCGAAGCAAAGCCGGTTATCATAAGCAATCTTTTGTCAAAGAATGAAGAATCCCGTTTGATCGATGTTTTGAAAAGGAATCAAGAAGCCATTGGTTGGACTCTTTCCGATCTCAAAGGAATTAGTCCTTCTTATTGCATGCACAAGATCTTAATGGAGGAGGACTTTAAGCCGGTAGCTCAACCTCAACGCCGCTTAAATCCTACTATGATGGAAATTGTTAGAAAAGAGGTTGTTAAGTTTTTGGATGCAGGAATGATTTACCCAATTTCGGATAGCCCATGGGTGAGTCCCGTACATGTGGTTTCGAAGAAAGGTGGCATTACCGTGATTCGAAATGAAAAAAATGAGTTGATCCCGACAAAAGTGGCAACGGGGTGGCGTATGTGCATTGATTATAGGCGGTTGAATACCGAAACTCGAAAAGATCACTTCTCACATGGATCAAATGCTAGAAAGACTTTTCGGGCAACAATACTATTGTTTTTTAGATGCCTATTCCGGGTACAACCAAACTGTGGTTGACCCGGCCGATCATGAAAAGATGTCTTTCACATGTCCTTTTGGAATTTTTGCATACCGAAAAATGCCCTTTGGGTTGTGCAATGCACCGACGACTTTCCAACGATGTTTGCAAGCTATTTTTGCCGACCTTATCGAGAAAACAATGGAAGTCTTTATGGACGATTCGTATTTGGTGGTTCTTTTGGTCTATTCTTGGAAACGGTTCTTGAAAGATGCGTGAAGACAAATCTTGTTCTTAATTGGGAGAAGTGCCACTTCATGGTGACCGAGGGGATAATGCTTGGCTATGAAGTCTCTTCAATAGGGCTTGAAGTTGATCGTGCTAAAGTTGAAGTAATTGAAAAGTTGCCTCCTTCGGTGAATTTGAAGGGAATCCGAAGCTTTCTAGGGCACGCCGATTTCTATCGGCGCTTTATCAAAGACTTCTCAAAGGTAGCTAGGCCTTTGAGTAACTTGCTTGCTAAGGATCAGGTATTTCTCTTAACTGATGATTGTTTACAAGCTTTTGAAATTTTGAAGGAAAAATTGGTTACCGCTCCAATTATAGTCGATCCAAATTGGAATTTAAATTTTGAGCTCATGTGTGATGCGAGCGACTATGCAATCAGAGCGGTATTAGGCCAAAGAAAGGAGAAAAGTTTTCATGCGATACACTATGCAAGTAAAGTTCTTAATGAGGCTTAAGTTAACTATGCCACCACTGAAAAAGAATTATTTGCAATAGTGTATGCGCTTGAAAAGTTTAGATCATATCTTATTGGTTCCAAGGTCATAGTGTATACCGACCACTCGATGATTAAATATTTGCTCACCAAACCGGACTCGAAGCAAAGGCTCATCTGTTGGATCCTCTTGTTACAAGAATTTGATGTGGAAATCAAAGACAAGAAAGGATGGAAAAATTTGGTGGCGGATCATTTATCTCGTTTAGTTAATGTGGAGGTTACCGCTTCCGAGACGGAAATCCGGGAGGAGTTTCCCGATGAAAAACTTTTCAAATTTCAAGTTAGGTCGTGGTTTGCGGACTTTGCGAACCATAAGGCTAGTGGTTTGGTGCTTCCCGACCTAACTTTGAACCAAAAGAGGAAATTTCTCTCGGATTCTAAATATTACGTGTGAGATAACCCGTACTTGTTTAAATTGGGTGGTGACAACCTTTTGAGGAGGTGTGTTACTAGCGATGAATCGCAAAGTATTCTTTAGCATTGTCACAACTCGCCTTACGGCGAACATTACAATGGGGCAAGAACGGCTACTAAAGTCCTTTAGTCAAGATTTTATTAGCCTACTATTTTCAAAGACGCAAATACCCATGCGCAAAGTTGTGATAGTTGCCAAAGAAGTGGTGGGATTGGTAAGAGAGACGAGATGCCTCTCCAAAACATAAGAGTTCGAAGTATTCGATTGTTGGGGTATCGACTTTGTTGGACCATTCCCACCCTCTTATGGTAATGAATATTTGCTTGTTGCGGTTGACTATGTTTCTAAGTGGGTTGAGGTGATTGCCTCACCTCGGGCGGATGCTAAGACGGTAATAAAATGTTTGAAGAAAAACATCTTTACCCGTTTTGGAACCCCCCGTGTGTTGATTAGTGACGGAGGCTCACACTTTTGTAATGCACAGTTAGAAAATATTTTGAAACATTACGGTGTATCACATAAAGTGGCGACTCCGTATCACCCACAAGTTAATGGTCAAGCCGAAGTCTCTAATTGTGAGATTAAGAGAATTCTTGAAAAAACCGTGTCAACTTCAAAAAAAGAGTGGTCGTAAAAGTTGGGTGAAGGTTTGTGGGCGTATCGTACAGCTTATAAAGCTCCAATTGGGCTGACTCCTTTTCAATTGGTTTTTGGTAAGACTTGCCATTTACCGGTCGAATTGGAGCACAAAGCCTTGTGGGCCTTGAAATTATTGAACTTTGATAAGGATTTGGCTGGTGAAAAAAGAAAAGTGCAATTGCTTTACTTGGAAGAAATGCACAATGCTGCATATCACTCGAGTTGGTTGTACAAAGAAAAGGTGAAAGAGTATCATGACAAAAAGCTTAGAAAAAAGGAATTTGTGCCCGGACAATTGGTTCTTTTATTCAATTCCAGGTTGAGGTTATTCCCTGGAAAATTGAAGTCTAAATGGTCCAAGCCATTACGTGTCAAAGAAGTCAAAAAGTATGGAGCTGTTGTCATTGAGGACTTGGAGAAAAAGGATAGTTGGATGGTGAATGGCCAATGTTTGAAGATCTGTTTTGGCAGTCTAGTGGATCGTGAGAGTTGTGCAATCCGTATGGATACTCCTTTATGAGCATCTCGAACTGTCAAGCTTATCCGACGTTAAACAAGCGCTTGTTGGGAGGCACCCCAACATTGTAAGTATTTACAGTTGTTTTTTTGTTGAGTGTGTGGTTTTGGTGTTCATATTGGTGGAAATGCTGAATTATGCAGTGCTGTTCTGAAAAAAGAAAAACCTGTCATGTTCGCTAGCTGCTTGCTAGGCGAAGACAGCAGCGAGCCGTTCGCTAGCTCTTCGCTAGGCGAACGTTACGAAACAAGCATTTTTATTTTATTCAGTGGGCCAACATTCTGGGCCCTAAAACAATTTTAGTTGGTTTTATGTTAGTCTGTACTTAGGGTTCACAACTCCAATCTCGATTTCACACTTTTCACTCTCACATCACACCATAATTCTTTATTTTCTCTCTTGCAAGCCCTAACTCTTGAGTCTCAATCTCCATAACTTTCTGCAATCAGGTTTGCCCTTATTTCTATCTCTCTCTGCTTTTACTGTGCTATCTTCTGAAGAATAGAGATTTTTGGGTTGAATTTGATATTTAGGGATTTGAAAATTTTAGGGTTGCATGTGTATCTAGAACAGTTCCTATCATGCTAAATATTTTTGTTTTAGGAATGGTGATTGGTAAGACCTTGGATTTTTTGAATTGGGATGGATAACAATGGTGAAATTGAAAACCCACAGCCTTCGCTAGCATGTTCGCTAGGCGAGTCTGTGGCGAGTGTTCGCTCTGACGTTGCTAGGCGAACATGGTAGCGAACATGACAGTACTTGTTTTTATTTATGTTAATTGCTAATCTGTTGTGGCTGTTTGTTGTTTCTATGTTGTGGTTTTTGCAGATGGCCTTTGGATCAAGTGCTAGAAAAAAGAGAAAGGTCGGAAGCACAACTCGTCCTGTACCCATTCAATTCGACACTGATAAATTCGTTGGGCCGAAGTAAGCCACACCCTGTGTGACATTGGAAAAAGGAAAAATCTTACCTGAGAAGAGGTTCTTGATCAATGCATAAGGCGATTATCGGACATTTGTGGAGTTGGTAAATAGCAAGAAGTGGGACAGGTTGATCTCTCCACTTGAGAGCTATAGTATTGAGATAGTGCGTGAGTTCTATGCGAACTCGCTGTCAAATCACGATGAGCCTTTCACTTGGACTACAAGAGTGTTAGGACGTCAAATTGCTTTTGATCGGGATGCTATTAACCGAGTGCTTGGTGAACCACTCCATTTGGGAGTTAATGAGTTGGATAACTACACCAGAGATCTAAGGCTAAACAGGAACGTTGATGATATTTCAGCGGCCCTGTTGTTGGAGGGAAAGAGTGTAGAGAGAAACCCATTTGGGGTGGCTGTGAGGTACGATCGAGAGGATATGATTCCCTTAGCTCAACTGATATTGATTCTGGTTCTGATAAACATTAAGCCCAAATCACATACGTCGACCGTGCCGATCCCAGTGGCACACTTGGTCCACTGCATTATGACCAATGTTTAGATCGATGTGGCGCGAATCATTGCGAATGAGATGAAGTCCGTGGTTGAGAGTAGGCTGAAGTCGGGGGCGCGAGTTAATTTCCCCCTTACTTTTCCTTGCCTCATCATGGCTTTGTGCTCACAGTCGAGGATGAAGCTTCCCTCCCGCAGTCTAGTGAAGATTCCATCTGCAATCGACGATCGATATATGGACAAGTATTGTAGGCCAAAGAACTTCAGAGGTAGTACAAATGCTGGTGATACCGGGACTACTGATGGTCCTGGTGCTTTTTCTCAGGGGTTTGATCCTTTTCAGCAGGCAGTCTGTAATTACAATTGGGATTGGATGGCGGTAACTCAGCGTGCCATGATTGATATACATGACTCTATGCAGGTACTCCAGCTGCAGGTCCGTGACCCCTCTGTAGAGCATCCTATTATGACGCATGAGCAATTTCTGCAGCACGCGAGCTGGCCTGAGGACAGGCCTGTTTTCGGAGGAGGGGCGGGTGCTTCTGGTGCTGATGGGTCTGGTGGCGCTGAGGCTGATGATGAGACTGATGATAGTGATGATGAGGATATTGATGGTGATGATGATGAGGAGTATGAGTCTGAAGAGGACTAAGTTTTTTTTATTATGTTATGTTTTATTATTTTGTATTTTCAGATACTTTGGTATTTTGGTTGTACTTTTTAGGGTGTTTTGTCCCCCACGCACATTTTTATTTTTGGAAGTAATGTTTAATGTTTTGTTTTAAATTATTGTGTTTGGTTTAAGTTCTTTTGTTTAATAATTTTTTTGGTTGTTGAAGATCAAACCTTCTAGGTTGATTGCTCTCTGAAAGAAGTATTCAATGAAGGTGCATCCGAGCTTGGATGGCAATGATAAAAATAAACAAGCGAATAATGCTAAGGTACATAGTTACCTTCGGTTAAAACTTTAGAATGCATGAAGAACTTTACTCTTGTCGTAATTGAATATTGTTCTTTTTGCAATATAATTGAATGAATGATTCACTTAGGACTTAAAACCACAAATTGTGAGGAAACCTCCATTGTACAAATAAATGATGGATTCTAATAAACTGTGTAGATTCGTTTGATTCATGCTTTGTCTTTTATTATTGTGAATTTGTGGAAGAAATTAGAAATGATCAAGGCACTTGTTTTCTTTCGAGCACAACCAGTTCCAAATACAAACTACCCGTGAGCAGAGAGTATTCGTGAACTCTTTTGAGCTTAAACTATTGAATCTCAGCTTGAAACAAGGCGAGACTTAAAAATCTTTTTTCTTGAAACCCTGAAATTTTTTGATAATTGTTATTTTGCCGTAAAAAGTCAAGAGCATTCACTTTTGGGGTGAGTAAAAGATTAGTTGGGGAGAACGGAAATGAAAATCGGTAGGTTACCACAACTCTGGAATAACCGAGCAAGCATTAAAAAAAGAAAAAAAAGAGAAACATTTGTTTTGTGAATATGGTGTGAAAAAGAAGAAAATAAAAAGAAGAGAATGGAAATGAATGCTTGCTTGGAAGAAAAATAGTGGAAAACAAATTGAGTTGTGAAATAAGAGTTATGAAGGTTTCAAATGAGAAACAAGTAGAATGGAGTTGAGATGTGTGAATAGTTGTACAGTGAATGTCTCTTTTGCATCGGCAATTTCGTTTTCAATGGCCTTAGATATATCCCTTGTTTGTAAACCTGACCAAACTACAATCGGAAAAACCTTAGTGATCTTCATGCTTCCGCATTTTCATTTATAATTGTTAGACATTGTATGAATTGAATTGAGTTTTGCATTGTTTGTTGGAGAGTGAAATTGTCCCCGCGGTTGTAAACGCGTAATTTCTTCAATCCTTATTCGAAGAGGAGAGATAGGGTGATTCATTAAGGATATCATTATTATTGATTGATACATGTTTTGCATTGCTATAAGGCTTTAGTTCTTGTGTATTGTGTTATTCTAACCATTGGGAACTTGTGTCTGGTTGATTCTCTTGTGTTTGAGCCATTTGATCCGATTTCGGAGAAATCTTTTTCTTTAAGCAAATCCTCTTGATCTTCAAGAGGCATACTTTGCTTGAGGGAAAGCAAGAATCTAGTTAGGGAGAGTTGTTAGATGCTCAATTTTTCTTATTTGAGCTATCATATGTGGGCATCTTTCACTCCTTTTTATCGAGAAAGTGTCCAAAAACTGCCCTTGCTTTTGTTGACTTGCAATATTATGTGAAATGATCTTGGTACCTTTAATTTGTCTGCTATTGTGCAGTAATTAGGCATGAAAGAGTAGAAATTGAAGACACAAGAAAGATGACAAGGGAATCAAGAAGGAAGGCAAGCAAAAGCAAGCTCGCTAGGTGAATCATTGACGAGTGAGGTAGCGAAGTGTTTGCTAGGCGAGCATACAGCAAGCTGCCAGCGAACACTCCTGGACTTGGACAAAATAAAAAAGATCAATTTTAGCTGGAGCAAGGGAGGTAGCAAACTGCTCGCTAGGCGAGCACTCAGCGAGCAAGTAGCGAGCGCTTCTAGAATCAAAAAGACCAAAACTCGATGGAGCGAGTGAAGCAGCGAAGGGCTCGCTAGGCGAACCATTCTGCTCGCCTAGCGAGCATGACAACACAACACTTTTTCCATAAGTAGCATGGGCTACTTTTTGTAAAAATATATTTTTCATCTTCTTTCTTTTGTTTTTTTACTGAAAAGTGATATTTATGACCTAGAAACCCACTTTCTCATTATTCTTCATCTCTTAACAAGATTTTCTAAAAAGAAGGTGGATACCCATCCAAACTCGATTCTTCGACTCAGATGTTGATCAACCTTCTCCCGAAACTTCTTGTGCAAGCTACCATGAAAATGAGTAGCTAAGTCTTCCATTTTGTCAAGGTTAGATGTAGATGATCATAAGCTTTGTGTGTAAATGGGTTGATCTTCATTTGTAAACTCTTTGATGATGAATGCATGGTGAAAACCTTGTTTTATTGATAACTCTTTGTGTTGGTTTATTATTGAAAGGTGTTTTCCAACTCTTTACCTAGGTTTTCATCCATCTATGTTCTTGAGCTAGAGATAGTTTTGAATGTGCTTGTTCACTAAAATGTCAAAACCTAAAAGTTGTCATTTTGATAGATTGTGTGAGAAATCAACAATGGATCAAAATGGGAAAAACCACAATGTGTGTTAGAAATAATCACATTGGGAGGATATTGTGAATATGTTTATCATATAATGGAGTTTATGAGTTTTGTTTGATCGAACATATACATGCAAAGTGATCGTCGAACCCTAACTTTGACAATCTTTCTCAAATCGTAAAACTGAAACTTTTACTGCAATTACTTACTTCTTTTTATGCAAGCTACCGTAACGTAAAACCAAAACCCCCTTGTTACTATAAGTTAAGAACTTAACAACTGTCGAACGACGGCAATATCACATATTCCCTGTGGAGACGATAACAAACCCCGATACTTTATCCCTGTTCCAACAACCGCCGACTTCACAAGACGGTTGGCCAACAAGGTCGTCGGAGAGGATTCTAAGGCTGAGACTCATTCAAATCAAAACCAAGAAAATTTTCTAGTAAAGTTTCTAGTTCTATAATAATAATTATTATTCTCTTTTAATTTTGATCGTTGGCTCTCTTCTCAAATCAGATTCATGTGAATTGAATGCGTTTTTTATATCCGTGGATTATAATAATGATAATGCTTTTATATTTTTGATGTTGATATTTGATTTAGATTGTGTTGAATTTCATTGGTATTGTTATGATATTTTTCAATTTGCAATATCAGAATCTCTCACTCTGAGATTGAAAATTTAACGAGAGATTAGGAAGCAAATCCTCTCCGCACATTTTTGTTTCTCACCGGCCACCGCTAGCTGCTAGGTGGTACACACTGTTTTTTCTACTTGTTCATTGATTACCACTTTTAATCTGGTTTTTGTTTTCATTTAAATTTGGGAAATTCTAAGTTTTAACTTGTTGGTGGTTTGGATTTTTGAATGTTATTAAGAATTGATTCTTATTCAAGTTATCCACATGTGTTGTTAAATATGGAGATTTTTTTATTAAGAATTGATTCTTATTATAAGAATGTAAAAAAACCATTCTTGCATATTTCACTGTAGTAACAATCAGACGTTGGAGATGCTATACTTCTCTTTCTTGCATATTATTTTATGCATGTTGGAGATGTTAGAGATTATTGATTCCTTTAACTGTAAATGATTTCATTAAAAATTATTTTTTAATTAAATTATATGAGTTAAAAATTATTTTTTCAATTAGATTATATGAGTTTGTTATATGTAGTCTGTTGTGAATCGGATACCTTTAAACAAAGTATAAACAATTTCTTAGTAAGAAACACATAAGGGTTAGGGTTAATAAAGAAGAAAACAACAAGGATTGGTTATTAAACTGCTATTCTTTCCTTTCTCTTAGAACAAGATTACAAGTATACAAGAATAACAAAATAACCTCTCTCTTTTGAAATTAGGATTTTATCTTCTTATTTTTCCTTATGCCAAGATTGAGAAACTAACATCCTATTTATAATAAAATAGCACACTAACCTAATGGGTTTTTAACAATTACCCATTACAAGCTAACTTAGGGTACAAGCTAACTTAAACAATTGGGCTTACAAGCAAGGCCCAATTCAACATGCTAACAACCCTAACAATATTGACTAATGCATGTTAGAACAAACTTCGACTACAACATGCATTACTCGCGAACAGACTTTGACCATACTAGAGTTCGATCCAACATCTCACAAATCTCCACCTTGGATCTAACTCTATAACATCAATAAACTAGTTTTCTTCATGCAACTTTATTAACTGCATACAGTGGAAAAACATGCAACTGGACAATGTCTTGGTGATCATATCAGCAACATTATGATCTGTCGAAACCTTCAGCACCTGGACTTCTCCACGCTCGATTACCCCTCTGATGAAATGCAGCCTCACATAAATGTGCTTGGTTCGCTCATGATAGGCTGAATTCTTCGACAGGTGTATTGCACTTTGACTATCACATTTAACAGAGATAACTCGACCTTGAAGTTTTAGCTCCTTTGCAAAACCTTCAAGCCACAATGCTTCCTTTACAGCTTCAGTTAGGGCAATATACTCCGCTTCAGTGGTTAATAAGGTAACGACCTTCTGAAGTGTTGATTTCCAACTGATTGTTGTCCCAAACATAGTGAACACATATCTAGAGATAGATTTTCTGGAATCCATACAACCTGCATAATCAGAGTCGACATATCCTTCGATTGCTGCTTTACTATCTTCACCCAAGGCTCCACCATAAATAAGGACTTTATTCAGAGAACCATTTATGTACCTTAAAATCCACTTTAATGCTTGCCAGTGAGCCTTTCCAGGATTCGCCATGTACCTGCTTACAAGACTTACTGCATATGCTATGTCGGGTCTAGTACAGACCATAACATACATCAAAGAACCTACTATGTTAGCATATGAAATGCTATTCATATAAGTTCTTTCAACATCAGTGTTGGGACACTGATCTATACTCAGCTTAAATTGAGGGTTTGTCGGAGTCACAACAGGCTTTGAATTCGACATACCAAACTTTTCGAGAATCTATTGTAGGTATGCCTCTTGAGATAAGCATAATTTTAACTGCTTTCTATCTCTCCGGATGTCAATCCCAAGAATCCTGGACGCAGCTCCCAGATCCTTCATGTCGAACTCTTTATTGAGTTCAACCTTCACCCTCATTACCTCTTCGACATTGTTGTTTGCTATTAGAATATCATCCACATAAAGCAACACAATAACAAATGAATTACCCGGTCGAAATCTGAAGTAAACACAGTGGTCGAACTGACTTCTGCTGAAACTTATATGTGCCATGAACTTGCCGAATCTCCTATTCCACTGTCGAGGAGATTGTTTCAGTCCATATAAAGATCTATTCAGTTTGCACACATAATCTTCGTCCCCCCTTTCGAGATACCCTTCAGGTTGCCTAATCAGGATTGTTTCATCTAGATCACCATACAAGAACACAGTCTTCACATCCATCTGTTCCAATTCAAGGTCGAAATGGGCCACCATGGCAAGCAACATTCGAATGGATATGTGCTTCATAACAGGAGAGAACACACCATTGAAGTCGATACCTTCTTTCTGAGTGAACCCCCTAACAACCAATCTTGCCTTGTATCTCTTCGAAGTCACTCCTTCGATTCCTTCCTTAACTTTGAAAATCCATTTACAGCTGAATAACCTGGCTCCAGTAGGTTTCTTGATCAGTTCCCAGATGTTGTTATCATGAAGAGATTTCATCTCATCATCCATGGCCTTCAGCCATCCAGTCTTCTTTCGACTCCTCATAACTTCCTTATAGTCTCTAGGTTCTTCATCTAGAACCTCACTAGCAGAGATTAAGGCATAAGCTATAAGATCTGCATACCCAAGTCTCTGAGGTGGCTTGATGACTCTCCTCGACCTGTCTTTTGCTAGCAGGTAGTTATTATCAATCTTCTCATCTTCGACAACATCTTCTGCGTCTTCTTCAACTTCATCTGGGGTAAGCAATTCAGCATCAACATGCTCCACCTCAACAGGAATCTCTCCCTGTTCCAGCTCTTCGTCAGCATCATCAATTTTCTTGAAAGCCATCTCTACTTCATTGAAAACTACATCTCGACTGGTGATACAAATCCTGTGACCTGGCTCTAGGCACCATAGCCTATAAGCTTTGACTCCTTCAGGGTATCCCATGAACATGCACTTCAGAGCTCTAGGTTCGACCTTGTCTTGCCTAATATGAGCATAGGCTACACAACCAAATACTCTCAGTCTGTCGAGACTGGGTGGATGTCCCGACCAAACTTCTTCAGGTGTCTTCATTCCCAAGGCAGTCGAGGGACATCTATTTATCAGGTAAGCTACTGTCGAAACAGCTTCCGCCCAAAACACCTTCTTCAATCCAGCACTAACCAACATGCATCCGACCCTTTCAAGGATTGTTCGATTGAATCTCTCAGCTAAGCCATTTTGTTGAGGAGTACCTGCTACAGTCTTATGCCTTGCAATCCCAGACTCAACACAGTAACTATTGAACGCTTCGTTGCAGAATTCAAGGCCATTGTCGGTTCTTAACCTCTTAACCTTTATGCCAGTTTGAGTTTTAACCAGAATCTTCCAACTTTTGAAATTCTCAAAAGTTTCATCCTTCGTCTTCTGAATGAATACCCATAGCTTTCTGGAATAGTCATCAACGATGGATAGAAAATACCTTGCACCTAAGTGTGAAGGATTCCCTGCAGGCCCCCAAAGATCAACATGAATGTAATCCAGGGATCCATGTGTTCTTTGCTTGCCTTTTTTAAACTTCGTCCTACAGGATTTACCAAATACACAAGATTCACAAAATTCCAACTTTTCGACTTTGTCATCTCCTAGCAGGTTCTGCTTCCCCAATTCGGCCAGGCCTTTTTCACTGACATGACCCAATCTCATGTGCCATAATTCTGTCTTCGACATAAGTTTCGTGGATGCAACATTTGTCGAACCACTTACAACCTCAGCCTCAAGGGTATACAAGCCTTGTTTCTTCACGCCTCTCAAGACTTCCTTCGACCCCTTCATGACTCTTAGGATACTTTTCTCTCCTTAAAAAACATATCCTTTTCTGTCGAATTCACCAAGAGAAATCAAATTTCTCTTTAAGTCAGGTACGTACCTGACTTCAGTCAATAACCTTATTGATTCATCATGGAGCTTGAATCTTACATATCCAATACCTGCAATTTTGCAAGATTTGTTGTTTCCCAGTAGCACAGATCCACCATCTTGATCACATAGCTCCTCGAACAATTCTCTGTTTGGAGTCATGTGCCAAGTGCAACCTGAATCCATAATCCACTCTTTCCTCGAGTCGCCACTTGAAACCACAAGAACATCAGATGAGTCGAAGTCATCTTGAACAATGACTGCATTGCCATTATCTCCATGGTCTTTCAGGCGTTCAGGGCACACCTTTCTTATGTGACCCTCCTTCTTACAGTGATAACATCGAATACTAGATGTTTCACCACTATAAGACTTCTGTTGACTTTTAACTTTCTTCTTGTCGAACTTACCATCCTTTCGCAAGAATTTTCCCTTAACGGCCAAACCTTCGCCCACCGTCGAAGGTTTATACTCCTTTCGTTCATTCAAGTCCTTATAGTACAAAGCTGATTGAACTTCTTCAAAGGTCAGGGACTCCCTTCCATACAAGAGAGTTTCTTTGAAGTGAGCATGTGATATGGGCAAAGCACACAGCAACAACAATGCTTGATCTTCATCGTCACTCTTCACATCAATATTTTCAAGATCAAGAATCAACTTGTTGAACATATCCAATTGCTTAGCTAACACTTTGTCTTCACTCATCTTGAATGAATATAAAGCTTGCTTCAGGTAGAGTCAATTCACCAGAGATTTGGTCATGTACAAACTTTCAAGTTTCACCCATAATCCCGACGCTGTAGTCTCCATTGATACTTGTCGAAGAACCTTATCACCAAGGCTCAACAGTATTGCGCTGTGGGCTTTCTCGATCATGCCCGTCTTTTCTTTTGCCATTAACGCAGGGTCCATGGTTGCCTCACCCTTCAACGCTTCCAAACAACCCTGCTGAACCAATAGGGCTTTCATATTCAAGCGCCATAGACCGAAGTCGTTCACTCCGGTGAAATTTTCAAACTCACACTTTGTCGGAGGCATCTTCTCCACGCTCACCGCACCAATTTGTTGTGAATCAGATACCTTTAAACAAAGTATAAATGGTTTCTTAGCAAGAAACACGCAAGAGTTAGGGTTAATAAAGAAGAAAACAACAAGGATTGGTTATTAAACTGCTATTCTTTCCTTTCTCTTAGAACAAGATTACAAGTATACAAGAATAACAAAATAACCTCTCTCTCTTGAAATTAGGATTTTATCTTCCTATTTTTCCTTATGCCAAGATTGAGAAACTAGCATCCTATTTATAATAAAATATCACACTAACCTAATGAGATTTTTAACAATTACCCATTACAAGCTAACTTAGGGTACAAGCTAACTTAAACAATTGGGGTTACAAGCAAGGCCCAATTCAACATGCTAACAACCCTAGCAATATTGACTAATGCATGTTAGAACAGACTTCGACTACAATATGCATTACTCGCGAACAAACTTCAACCATACTAGAGTTCGATCCAACATCTCACATAGTCTAAACTATATTAATCTCATAATTGGTTACATAATTCGTGTAGGAAATAGAGAAAGAGCATTGGTACCATTAGTCGAATAGTTGTAGGCAATATGAAGGTAAAAGGAGAAATTTTTAAATACTAGTATTATTGTACTTTGGCAGTTATGTTAAAACTATGTTGCTTATTGTGATAGGGACTAGAAGAATTGTCAACTGGAGTAGTCGATGAAACAACATGCGAGACCACTGTTATTGACGACATTAGTGATGAGGATGAAGAATCTATTGAAAAAATTATAAATATTGATAGCATGGAGGATATTCTTGGCATGAACCTGAAAAGATTAAGTCCCCATGAGACAAGGAAATTTCAATTTCTAGTCTAGACATGGCTTATGAGTTTTACAACCAGTATGCTAAAATGAACGAGTTTGCAGTTTGCAAGAGTAAGATCCTTCGAAGCAATAAAGGAGAAATATTATAGCGGATATTTGTTTGTCACAGACAGGGGTTTAGGGAGGATGGAGGTTTAACGATAGAAAATCGTAAGCGTGGGTGTAAACCTGAGACTCAGTATGGATGTGAAGCAAAATTTCGAGTGCATATAGACATGGTCTCACAATGTTGGTGGATAACAATTTTTAATGATCAACACAAGTATGAGCTTTTAGATGAAGAGTACCATGGAATGCTTGCTTCACATCGAAAAATGAAAGAGTCAGATATAATGCAGATTAACGACATGTTGAAGGTTGGTATAAGGCCGTCTCAATTCTATGGTTCTTTTGCCAACCAATCAGGAGGGTATGAAAAAATAGGGTTTCGTAGGAAGGATATATATAATCAAATAGGAAAGCAATGCCTTTTGCAACGATGTGATGGTAAAAATGCGATGGCACCAAAAAAGATGTTCAAGCCTACCTTCTCCATCAACAGTGTGGCGATAAAACATCATCGGGTCATCTGATGGCAACCCACGAAGATAGTGTAAAACATTTTTACCATCACATCATTGCAAAAGGCGTTGCTTTCCTATTTGATTATATATATCTTTCCTACGAAACCCTATTTTTTCATACCCTTCTAATTGGTTGGCAAAAGAACCATAGAATTGAGACGACCTTATACCAACCTTCAATATGTCGTTCATCTGCATTATATCTGACTCTTTCATTTTTCGATGTGAAGCAAGCATTCCATGGTACTCTTCATCTAAAAGCTCATGATTGTGTTGATCATTAAAAACTGTTATCCACCAACATTGTGAGACCATGTCTATATGCACTCGAAATTTTGCTTCACATCCACACTGATTCTCAGGTTTACACTCGCGCTTACGATTTTCTATCGTTAAACCTCTATCCTCCCTAAACCCCTGTCTGTGACAAACAAATATCCGGTGTAATATTTCTGCTTTCTTGCTTCGAAGGATCTTACTCTTGCGAACTGCAAATCCGTTCATTTTAGCATACTAGTGGTAAAACTCATAAGCCATGTCTAGACTTGGAAATTGAAATTTCCTTGTCTCATGGGGACTTAATCTTTTCAGGTTCATGCCAAGAATATCCTCCATGCTATCAATATTTATAAATTTCTTTAATAGATTCTTCATCCTCGGCACTAATGTCGTCAACAACAGTGGTCTCGCATGTTGCTTCATCAACTATTCCAGTTGACAAGTCTTCTAGTCCCTATCACAATAAACAACATAGTTTTAACATAACTGCCAAAGTACAGTAATACTAGTATTTAAAAATTTATCCTTTTACCTCCATACTGCCTACAACTATTCGACTAATGGTACAAATGCTCTTTCTCTATTTCCTACACGAATTATGTAACCAATTATGAGATTAATATATTTTAGACTACATATAACAAACTCATATAATCTAATTGAAAAAATAATTTTTAACTCATATAATTTAATTGAAAAATAATTTTTAATGAAATCATTTACAGTTAAAGGAATCAATAATCTCTAACATCTCCAACATGCATAAAATAATAGGCAAGGAAGAGAAGCATAGCATCTCCAACGTTTGGTTGTTACTACAGTGAAATATGCAAGAATGGTTTTTTTATATTCTTATAATAATAATCAATTCTTAATAAAAAAATTTCACATTTAACAACACATGTGGATAACTTGAATAAGAATCAATTCTTAATAACATTCAAAAATCCAAACCACCAACAAGTTAAAACTCAGAATTTCCCAAATTTAAATGAAAACAAAAACCAGATTAAAAGTGGTAATCAATGAACAAGTAGAAAAAACAGTGTGTATTACCTAGCAGCTAGCAGTGGCCGGTGAGAAACGAAAATGTACGGAGAGGATTTGCTTCCTAATTTCTCGTTAAATTTTCAATCTCAGAGTGAGAGATTCCGATATTGCAAATTGCAAAATATCATAACAATACCAATGAAATTCAACACAATCAAAATCAAATATCAACATAAAAAATATAAAAATATTATCATTATTACAATCCACGGATAAAAAAACGCATTCAATTCACATGAATATGAACTGAGAAGAGAGCCCACGATCAAAATTAAAAGAGAATAATAATAATTATTATTATAGAACTAGAAACTTTACCGAAAATTTTTCTTGGTTTTGATTTGAATGAATCTCAGCCTTAGAATCCTCTTCGACGACCTTATCGGCCAATCGTCATGTGAAGTTGACGGTCCAATTAGTCTGTAATTGAAACCTTGTTTTTGGTAGAAAACTTTCAATAGAGAGAAAATTGTAAAATCTTGTTTCTCTGTTGTGTTGTAGATTGTAGTTTTTGGGACAAAAGTTTTTTTTAATTACTATGAAAAATAACGAAGATGATGAAGTTGTAAACAAATTGTTATGTGAAAAAACTTCTTACAAACAATAAGAATATTGTAATATTTGTGTAGAAGGAATTAGCTGTAATTGATTTTACATATTCTCATTTTAATTATATTAAATCTAAACCATCCATAATTTATTGATTATTATTCGGAGTTTTAATGGTGAGGGAGTTAATTGAACCGTCACCCTAGATTTAATTGATTTTAACATTTAGTATATGAACATTATTAATAAAGACACAACATATATAAAGTTATTAATTACAGTCATCCAAAGTGAGTATCAAATAAGTATAAAATCGTTCATCCAACAAGTAATCTAATCAATAATTCATCCAACAAGAATGAATATTTAGATAAGCCATTCTGCATTATTGAATTTGCAAATTTGTTGAATCGACATATGTTGAATCTGTATATGTAAAAAGTAATTAAAATTCTTCATAAAGGAGAACCATCACAAGTAATAACTTAATACAATAAGGGAAATACTAAGAGTATCAGTCCCATAGTATAGTAATTAAAACTTTGGGAAGTAATTAAACTTTGCAATTGCCTATTATATTAAAATACAATTAGATATGCAAAAGTAGTATATATGATTATTTCAAGACTGATGATAGTTTTTTATGTATATACCTTCATGTAGACATCAATATATGGGTCATGCTTGATATTTGCTGCTTTCTCTCTTCTAGACAACTCATAAAGCATGTATGTGGATCCTAAGTAATAATAAGTCAAGCTTTATCCACATCCCAAATTAGATTTTCATACTCTTTATATATTAAGTACACATGCGAAACTATTTGAAATAACTAATAAAAACACATGTCCATAATTTGTTTTCAAAAGCTATCGTAAAGAGCTTATTGAAATAAGCTGAAAACAACAAATGAGCATATGATCCAAATACCTCTTTGAAAAATCAGCAGTTTCATAATAAGTCAGCCAAACATTTAATGATAAAATGCCAAATTCGAACAAGCAAAACAGCTTAATCTGAAATTAATTTGAATAAATGATAAGTATAATGAATATGAAATTAAATCTAATATATAACAATTAAAACATACCAACTATCATTGAAGAATCACAAATATCAATGGCCACCAAGTATCTTTGTTTTGTAGTTGTGTCCCTTCACACAAAATTTATTCTTCCAAAAAAGAATTTCAAAATATATTAACGTGTTAGGCCAAGATGCACAAGTCATACATGACTCCAAAATATCAAAATGATTTCAAATTGTGAAAAAATTAAACAAAACCAAAATTAGTATATATAAAATTAAGTATAGAAAAGTAGGAAAATTACAAAACAAAGTTATTATCTTAAAAAAAAATAGAAGCATTTCAACTTTCTCAATCACACCCTATTGGTTGTGTTTGAGTTGAACCTACAGCAGCAAGTGCAATCGTTGCTCCAGCTTCAGCAGTACCAACCCCACTATTTGTATCAAATTTAACAACACTTAATCAAGGTCTAGATACTTATATTTTAGCAGAACCAAATATTTATTAACAACAATAAAACCTATCAGTTTCATTAACAAACATAATTATCAAATATCTTTATCAAATTTAGTAGCAGTTAATCAAGGTCTAAATAACATCTGAACAACATAAAATTTAACAACACACAATCATCATATACTTATAGGGTTGTTGCTCTTGCTCCATAATATCCAATACAACTCCCAGTCCTTCTCTACCACTATCTCTTTGCTCAACACTTTGTCTTACACTTGGTTCTTGTTTGCTACCACCTCCTTGCTCCATCTTTCCAATTTCTAATCCATATAATATAACATGTCTAAAAAAATCCAACAAATAAATTAATACAAATAAATCAAGAATGTAGCAAGATGAAACATAAAATAATATTAATCTGAAAAATAAAAAGTAACATTACCTGATTCTGTGAGTTTTTTTTTAGACGAATTAGAAATCCAACATGTCAAAACAAATAAAAATGTTAGCTTAAAATTTTAAAACATTAAAACTAAAAAACTTCATATGAAAACTCATGAACAGAGTTAAACCCTAAATCTAGAAGAAACAAAGACTGAAAATTTCGAAGAAGAAAATAAGAGAAAGAATAAAATTAAAATACCTTGAAGAAGATGATGAAAGAGAGTTCGATGATCAAGATACATAGCTTAGAGGACGAATTTATACCATTTTCGGATTTTTGCAGCGACGACGGTGGGCTAGGGTTTGAGTTTTGATAAGAGAAGATGAACTGAAGAGAAAGTGATAAATTGTGAGAGTTTACTAAAACGAGAGAAAGTGAGGGGGTTTGTGTTTTGCTGAGTTTGAGTGGAAAATCGTGACCTAGTATATGATAAAAAAATGCCAGTGTGTAAACATGTGAGGGATTCGGCTCGATTCGGTTTTAAGTGGTTCAATTATATAGATCTGAACCGATCCAATGTTATCCATGTTAAACTGTTTGGACCAACCGATTGAATCGCCGAACTGATTCAGCCCAATCATTTCCATTTTTTCTGAATTTGTCGGTTCTGGGTCGGGCCTAGACCGTTTGTCCAACCCTACCAAGTATTTGTGGTTGTGGCGGAAGTTGTTTGGAGGTTTGATCTTGATGTAGTTGTTGAGAAGGTTGAAAGATCAATGCAACTCGGGAGGTACTTTAGTTGATGGTCGAAGAAACTAGAATCAAAAGAGTTTGAATAGAATGAGAAGTTGTTAGGAAAAAATAAGCATAGCATAAAGAAAAAAAAAGTAACACAATCGCAACACAGGAACATAACGTGAAAACTCCAAAACCGGAGAAAAAACCACGACCGTTGTCAATAGACAACCAGAGAATAACACTATATGAAAATTGTTACAACACATAATATACTCTCACAAACCCAGACCCAAACAAATATTTAACTACATCTCACAATACTCTAAAACGAGAGTATAAGAGAACAAAGAAAGTCAAATACAAGCTTAAAGTGCTTTTGACTGGTGCATCTTGGAATGAAGAACTTGGAACCTATATATAGCCTTGGACTCCCTTTTCCTTCACAAAACTAGGTGATATTGGACTTCAAAATACTTGTATCTTATATATAACATTGGACTTCTCTTCATTCACAAAACTGAGCGATGTGGGACTTCTTCAACATGCATATTTTCAACTAACCCCAATAATCTCCACCTTGATTGAAAATAATACATAAGCTTTCATTGTCTTCACCGACAATCATACTCAATAATAAAGAGTATCACCATGTATATTTTCAACCAACCTCAACAGAAGTTACTAGGAATAAATCAACTTATTCTTTTGAGAAGGTGGAACCTCTCAGACAAGATCGAGAATGTTAATCGTCTCAGTAACAACAACGATGTTCCGTTGAGCAACCTGCCGAGTGGATTTTGACATTGTCATATTTTGAATAAAATCGACTGAGAGCTACAATTGAACAAAGATTGGGGGAGTAACAATGAAGAAACATTAGTATTCGCGGGAAATTGAAGGAATCAAATGTCTATTCTCATAGGTGATGTCACTATTCTGAGGTGGAACGAGAAATACATAATGCCAAGAGAATGAACTCTTCTGGTGTGGCAGAACGGAGAAGACCTCTGTTAGATGCCCAATTTCGCTTATTTGAGCTATTAGATGTGGGCATCTTTCGCTCTGTTTTGTCCAGAAAGTTTTCAAAACCGCTCTTACTTTTGTTGATTTGCAATATTATATGAAATGATCTTGGTACCTTTAATTTGTGTGTTATTGTGCAGTAATCAGGCATGAAAGAGTAGAAATGGAAGACACAAGAAAGATGACAAAGGAATCAAGAAAGAAGGCAAACAAAAGCAAGTTCGTTAGGCGAATCACTAGCGAGTAAGGTAGCGAGTTGTTCGCTAGGCGAGCAAGTAGCGAGCTGCCAGTGAACACTCCCAGACTTGGACAGTATCAAAAAAAGCTGATTTAGCTGGAGCGAGGCAGGTAGCGAACTGCTCGCTAGGCGAATCTCCAGCGAGCAGGTAGCGAGTGCTTCCAGAATCAAAAAGTTCAAAACTCGCTGGAGCGAGTGTAGCAGCGAAGGGCTCGCTAGGTGAACCATTATGCTCGCCTAGCGAGCAAGACATCACATCAACTTTTTCTATAAGTAGCATGGGCTACTTTTTGTAAAATATCTCTTTTTCATTTTCTTTCTTTTGTTTTTGCTCCAAGGTGATATTTGTGACCTAGGAACCCAATATCTCATTATTCTTCATCTCTTAACAAGATCTTCCAAAAAGAAGGTGGATTCCCATCCAATATCGATTCTTCGACTAGGATGTTGATCAACCTTCTCCAGAAACTTCTTGTACAAGCTACCATGAAAATGAGTAGCTAAGTCCTCCATTTTGTCAAGGTTAGATGTAGACGATCATAAGCTTTGTATGTAAATGGGTTGATTTTCATTTGTAAACTCTTTGATGATGAATGTATGGTGAAAACCTTGTTTTATTGATAACTCTTTGTGTTGGTTTATTATTGAAAAGTGATTTCCAACTCTTTACCTAGATTTTCATCCATCTATGTTCTTGAGTTAGAAATAGTTTTGAATGTGGTTGTTCACTAAAATGTTAAACCTAAAAGTTGTCATTTTGATAGATTGTGTGAGAAGTCAACAATGGATCAAAATGGGAAAAACCACAATGTGTGTTAGAAATAATCACATTGGAGGATATTGTGAATGTGTTTATCATCTGATGGATTTTATGCATTTTGTTGATCGAACATATACATGCAAAGTGATCGTCGAACCCTAACTTTGACAATCTTTCTCAAATCGTAAAACCAAATTTTTTACCGCAATTTATTACTTCTTTTTATGCAAGCTACCGTAACGAAAAACCAAAACCCCCTTATTACTATAGGTTAAGAACTTAACAACTGTCGAACGGCGACAATATCACAGATTCTCTGTGGAGACGATAACAAACTCCGATACTCGAACACTGTTCTAACAACCTCCAAGATTAGCACTCCCAATTAGTGAAATTAAAAAATAGTTTGATAATAAAATAGTACATAAAATAATACAACATTAAATTTATATATAGTAGACTATTAAAATTGATTTCGTCTAATCCAACATAAAATGCAGAAAACCTTCCAATTAAATTTAATGAGAGACGATGACTAGAAATTAAGATTTCGATGAAATATTTGAATTTTAACACCTCTTTATCAACTATCAACTAATTGGATATTTTGGATTTGCCCATACAATTAAACCTTCCTCTTAGCCCTCCGAAACAAAAAAATAAAAGTTGATTTTCAAATTTTGGTTCTATCATAAATAGTTTTAGAGTTTACTCTGCATCAATATTTTTAAATAAAATTGTTAAAGATGAAGTAATAAGATAGTAGTAATTTATAACGGCGAACCATCATACACTAGTCATCATGCATTGGATTATTCTTGGAATATATGAAGTAAAATAACATCCAAACATAATTAACATACACTCTAAAACAGCTGTTTGAGTGGACCAAACTATATCTCCCACAATGCACATGCAACCTCATCTTATATTCCCTTTTTCCGTTAATATAATACTAATTATGCATCCAAGTAGAAACACAATCATATTTTCCATTTCAATTAATTCTAGACTTTAGATAGCAACCAGCTACCTAGCTATATTTTATAGATTACAGATCCCAGAAACGTCAGGCCCCTCTACCTACAAAATTCTTACTTGTAGTAAGTTTGTAGCAAACCAATAATTTAAATAAACAGTGCACAAAGTAAACAGCTACTATTTCCATAGTTGAAGTCTCCAACATAAAATCTTAATTAACAAGTTTTCTTCATTTCTAGTAACATTTACTATTCAAATTATTGAATCACTCACACACGCATAAACAGAAATAACAAAACAACCATGTCGTGAACAACAAGGAAAATGCTAACAATAGTAGAATTTCCATTTTCCAATGTTGAAAACAACTTGTACAAGGTGCATGTCTAGAAGTAGCAAGTCATAGAAGAAAAGGTAGAAAAAAACTGAATTAGAAAAAGTCATATAAGGGTAGGGTTAATAAAATCATTCTTTTATTATTATTATTAATAATGAATTTTAGGACCATAACTTAAAAGACAAAAATCTATACTATAGGCTTTTATAACTCACACGCAATAGAATGTGTGAGGTTCAAAATTTCCAATGGCTGTGGACCTAAGGCTAGTGGCTATGTGTATAGTGGGAGGAGTGGCAAAGTGAAAAATTGAAATAGGAATTTAATTATTTATTCTGTAGAAGAAAATAATTATTTGAATGAAAAGAGAATTGATTCTGGAATATACATGAAGCTAGCTATAAGTACTTTTGAGTATAAAATAAGCAGCAATAAGTGGTTTTAGAATATAAATTTGGTGGCACTTGAAGCTTTTTAGTTTTGCACAGGGTGGCAGTGCATTCGTGTTGGGATCTAAAGTTTGAACTTAGAATTATCGCTCATGAGTAGAGTGGAAAAAGATGGGGTAGGTCCACAAAAATTTGAATACACTTCATTTATATTTTAACACAGTCACGCATTCAAACAAATGTAGGTAAAATCTAATAATTTATAATATCAATAAAAATTGTTTATTTATTTTAATGGGTTAAATTAACTTTGGTGGTAGGGAATTCAAATTTGATTGAGACGCATATTTAATATATAAGATTAAGATTAAAAATTTATTTAGTTAAAAATTTATTTAGTTAAAAATTAAATCTTAAGTTTCAAAAAATATATTTATGTCTATTAGACTAAATATTTAAGTAAATATAGATAATTTATTTTTAATTCATATTTCTCTTTTTAAGGTTTCATTACATTTTTTAATCTCTATTTCACCTCATTCACATGATTAATCTTTTTCTTTTAAATTTATAAAGTTTTGATCACTTTCTCATATATTTTAATAAAAAATTGATAATATTGTTGGTGCAAGGTGAATAAATGATGATGAAAGGAAATATTCTATTAAGAATGACGGCTACAAAAATATGATTAAAAGTTACAATGATTGTCACCCTATTTATAAGCTAAAACTAGGGTTACTAGAATAAGATAAAATACTAAAATACCCTCTAACAAACTTAGGGGCTAAGAAAATAGTACAACTAAATAAATATGAATTACTATTAATATTCTAATACCATCCCTTAATTCATATTCCATCAAAACTTGTAACACCAATTCCATCCCTTAGTCTAAGAAATTGATAAGTCTTGATAGCTTTCGTCAGAACATCTGCCAACTGCTTCTGAGTGCTGTAGTGTACAACTTCTAACACTCCACTCTGAACTTGATGTCTCAGAAAATGATACTTGGTCTCAATATGCTTGCTTCTCCCCTGCAACACTGGGTTTCTGGAAAGATTGATTCCAGACTTGTTGTCAATCATCAACTTCAGGGGTTTGTCTACTTTAATCTTCAGATCCTGCAACAGATTCAGAATCCACACATCTTGGCATGCAGTAACAGCACCTGCAATGTATTCAGCTTCACAGGTTGACAACGCCACAACAGGTTGCTTCTTGGAACACCAAGAAATGAAACCTCCCAGAAATTTGAACAAGTACCCAGATGTACTTCTTCTGTCAACTCTGTCTCCACACCAATCAGAGTCTGAATAACTCAGAAGTTCTGACTCATTATTTCCTCCAGAGGGAAATAACACCCCATACTTCAGAGTTCCTTTGATATACCTCAGAATCCTGACAGCAGCTTGGTAATGGGACCACTTAGGTTTACTCATGAACCTACTAATCATCCCAACTGAGTAGCAAATATCAGGTCTGGTATTGCACAGATACCTCAGAGAACCAACCAACTGTTTGAAGGTTGTAGCGTCCACATCCTTTCCTTCAGAGTCTGAATCTAGTTTCTGATTTGTATCAGAAGGTGTGACATCCATCTTACAATTCTTCAGATCAAATCTCTTCAGAAGTTCTAATTCATACTTGAGCTGATGCAAAATGATACCTTTCTCAGAATATCTGAACTCCATCCCTAGAAAGTATGTCATTTTGCCTAGATCAGTCATTTCAAATTCATTCATCAGAACTTTCTTGAACTTGGCTATCTCCTGTTCAGAACTTCCAGTCAGCAGTATATCATCAACATATAAACATACCAGAGTCATATTGCCTTCAGAAGTATGCTGAACATAGACACCGTCCTCCATCTCACATTTCTGAAAGCCTTGTTTCTTGAAAAATGAATCAATCTTCTGATTCCAAGCTCTGGGCGCTTGTTTCAATCCATATAGAGCTTTGTATAATCTGTACACCATCCCTTCCTGATTCTTTTTCACAAATCTAGGAGGTTGTGACACGTAAACTTCTTCTTCTAATGGACCGTTCAGAAATGCAGATTTTACATCTAAATGCATCAGAGGCCAATTCTTGTTAGCAGCTATTGCAATCACCATTCTGATTGTTTCATGTCTTGCTACAGGTGCAAACACTTCAGAGTAATCCAGTCCAGGTTTTTGTAGAAATCCTCTGGCTACCAACCTTGCTTTATGTTTGCCAATTGAGCCATCTGGCTTTAACTTCTGCTTGAAAACCCATCTAACGCCGATGGCTTTCTTGTATTTTGGAAGTTTTGTCAGCTTCCAAGTCTTGTTTCTCTCTATAGCATCGAGTTCTTCTTTCATGACCTTCAGCCAGAGCTTCTGCTTAAGAGCCTCTTCTGTACTTATGGGTTCAGAGTCTACCATCATGACACACTGAATAACTTCTCCTTCAGAGTCTACTTCAGTGTCTTGCAGCATGTCAAATTCTGCATATCTTCTGGGGACGTTTCTGATTCTTTGTGGTCTCTGAACTTGTTCAGAGTCTTGAGCTTCAGAGTTTCCAGCTTCAGATGGTTGACTTCCTCTAGAGCTTTGACCATCTTTAAGATCTGGCATATTTTCAGAGTCTTGGCCATCTTCAGAGTCTGAATTTCCACCAGAATCTGGATTACCATCAGAGTCTGGATCATCAGAGTCACCTTCATCTTCTGAGTCTTCTCCAGAGTCAGAATCACTATCAGAGTCAGAATCAACGTCAGAGTTTACTTCAACTTCAGAAATTCTTAACTCTGACCTTTCTTCAGAAGCTCTAACATCAGAATCAGATTGAGACTTATCCCAATTCCAAACTTCTGATTCCTTCACAATCACATCTCTGCTGAATTCAATTTTATTGGTTTCTGGACAATAGAGCTTGTATGCACCTGTACTGTGGTACCCTATCAGAATCATCATTTTGCTTCTATCATCCAGCTTCTGTCTTCTGGCTTCTGGAACATGTTTATAGCAAACAGAACCAAACACCTTCAGATGACTAACACTTTGCTTGTCTCCAGTCCATTTCTGCATAGGAACTATTTCCTTCAACTTCTTCGTAGGACATCTGTTGAGTACATACGTTGCAGTGGCAACAGCTTCTCCCCAGAGCTTCTGAGGAAGCTTCTTCTCCTTTAGCATGCTTCTCACCATATCAAGCAAAGTGCGGTTTCTTCTTTCAGCAAGACCATTGTGTTGAGGGGTATAAGGAGCAGTAACCTCATGCTCAATTCCATTCTCCTCACAGAACTTCTGGAACTCTTTGGAGTTATACTCACCTCCACCGTCAGTTCTAAGAATCTTCAACTTCTGACCACTCTGATTCTCAGCCTTCATTCTGAATTTCTTGAATTCATCAAACACCTCGTGTTTGAACTTAATAAGGGATACCCATGTCATTCTTGTGAATTCATCAACAAATAACACAAAGTATTTATTCCCTCCAATTGATGCTACTGGAAATGGACCACACACATCAGAATGTACAACTCCCAAGGCATGTTTTGCTCTTGGAGCAACTTCTGACGCAAATGGCAAACGTGGTTGTTTTCCTTCCATGCAAATTTTGCATGACTTCTCAGGCTTCTTAATTGCAGGAATTCCATGTACCAGCTTCTTTGAATTCAGATGTTTTAGGCTTCTGAAATTCAAATGACCAACTCTTCTGTGCCACAGCTCACTCTCCTTCTCAGCACATGTTGCACTAAGACATTCTGAGTCTGCAGTTCTGACATTCACCTTGAATGTTCTATTCCTTCCCTGTTCTGACTCCATAATCAACTTCTGATTGCAGTCATACAACTTCAGAAGATTGTCCTTCATGGTAACTGAAAAACCTTTCTCAATTAATTGTCCCACACTCATCAGATTGCTTCTGATGCCAGGTACATACCACACGTTCTGAATCAATGTTGTTTTCCCATTGTTCAGAGTCTCTGACATTTCCCATACCTTCTGCATTAAGATATTTGTCATCAGCACATCTGATCTTTGTCCTCTTTTCAGAGTCAAAGTCAACCAGCCATTTCTTGTTTCCAGTAAGATGATTTGAACAGCCAGTGTCCATATACCACCAGTCTGTCAGATCATCAGATTCAGAGGCCATCAATAACACAGATTCGTCATCAGAACTTCTGGCTATATTTGCTTCTTCTGATTTCTTCTCCTTGTTTGACCAACAATCTCTAGCAAAGTGACCAAACTTCTTACAACAGTAACATTGGATCTTCTTCTTGTCATACTTCTCTTTTCCCTTCTGAGCATTCTTTTGCCTATCAGAGATTGAGCTTTCTGACTTCTGACCACCATCAGATCTTCTCTTGGCTTCTGACTGCTTCTGATACCTCCTATCAGAAGTTGCTTTCAGAGCCTGCTGCTCTACTTCCCTTTCAGAAGTTCTCTCAGTCAAACGCAACTCTTGCGCTTCTAAACTGCTCTGCAGCTCTTCAATTCTCATGGTACTCAGATCTTTGGAATGTTCTATTGCTACCACAATGTAATCAAATTGAGAGGTAAGGGATCTCAATACCTTCTCCATGATTGTTTCTTCAGAAAGAGTTTCTCCACACGCCTTCATCTCATTAGTGATCAGAATCACTCTGGAGATGTATTCAGAAACTTTCTCATTATTCTTCATGTTGAGATTCTCATATTTCTTTCTCAAGGACTGAAGCTTCACCTTTTTCACTGATGCGTCACCACCATAACATCTAACCAGTGTGTCCCACGCAGCCTTTGCTGTCGTTGAATCTGCAATCTTCTCAAACACATTTACATCAACACATTGATGAATAAAGAATAATGCTTTCTGATCCTTCTTCCTTACTTCCTTCTGCGCGTTTTTCTGTTCATCTGTTGCATCTGCTGCTACCGGAACATAACCATCAGTGACAAGATCTAAAACATCTTGAGCACCAAACAGTACACGCATTTGGATCATCCAACGATTCCAATTTTTACCGTCAAATACTGGAAGCTTGGTGTTCATGTTGCCGTTTCCGTTCATCTTCACCTTGCACACTACACTCAATGTTTCTCACACAGTATTTCCCAACCCACAGAATAAAATTCTGTTCAGATTTTGTTCAAGATTCAACACGAATCTAAGAATCAAAATCAAACACACAAGACCTCACGTTCACTCGTGTTTCCCGTGTTTCCCAATGAATCTGAACCGAAGCTCTAGATACCAATTGTTGGTGCAAGGTGAATAAATGATGATGAAAGGAAATATTCTATTAAGAATGACGGCTACAAAACCATGATTAAAAGTTACAATGATTGTCACCCTATTTATAAGCTAAAACTAGGGTTACTAGAATAAGATAAAATACTAAAATACCCTCTAACAAACTTAGGGGCTAAGAAAATAGTACAATTAAATAAATATGAATTACTATTAATATTCTAATAAATATATCTATCTTTCTAATAACGTTCAATCTAATTTTTTCTTTTTAAAGTTCTACAAAATTTCTATATAATAATTTATTATTTCACAAGTCTCGCATCATTTAAAAACATAAATATTATTAATTTTAAATAAAAAATGTTAAAGAGAAATTAAAATTGTTTAAATTTTAAAAAATGATTAATTTTATAAATCAGTTAAAATGATCAAAATTGTAATTAAACTTAATTTTTATTATTTAGATTTTATATTTTTGTGTTAAAAAATTTCATCTCCAACCAATTCATCTCGTGGAACTTTTAGGTTTTGTAGTGCTTTAAACCTTTTCCGTAATTACTCTAAAGTCCAAACTTCAAAATAATATAAACTACAAATATAAATATTTGAGCTAACAATCATACAATGCCTTCAACAACTTTAAGACACACTAAGGATTCATAGATCGAAGGAACCTATGCCAATCATTTACAATATGGTGCACCTAGAAATATAAATAAATATTTATTGGGAGAAGGATTATGATATTCGTATTTGTCTCGTTGGATAAATATGATATTCATATCCGTCTTATATCTATGCGGATATCCGTTAAGCGGGTAATCCATAGGTTTTAGGGTATCCGTAGATATTTACAGATATTCATGAATAATATATATATATATATATATATATATATATATATATATATATATATATATATATATATATATATATATATATATATATATATATATATATATATATATATATATATATATATATATATATATATATATATATATATATATATATATATATATTTTATAAAAAAAAATTTTTGAAATTGTTTTTTTAACTTCTTTTAAAAATACAAAAAATTATTATCACATAACATCCATATAATTCGCTTTTAATTTAACAATAAAATTTCATCATATTAATTTTCTTCTTATTCACCAAAACATAATTTGATCTAAACATAATATCCATACATTTCATTTTTAACCAAACAAATAAAAAATATTGTGATTGTGAGTTATGATGGAAGAACAGACAACAGAGGAGTAGGAAGGGAGACACTGATTCGACAGAGGAATGACAACACTAATTGGTTGGACTGTGAAATTGTTGAAGTGATGTATGAAGTATTGAAAAATTTAAATATGAAATGAGTAATAGAATTTGAATGAAATGTGAAAAGTTTTCTTCAAAGATTTTTTTTAAAAGAAAGAAATATAAGAAGACTAATTTTTTAGAAGATAAAAAGATAAGGTATAATAAACTAATGATATTTAAATGATTTTTATAATTTATTAACAGATATGGATATCCGTGGGCACGAATATCATTAAACACGTATCCATATTCATTAACAAATGGATATTTAAATATCCATTTATTTTATCCATGGATATCCATTAAGCTACCCGTACCATATCCGTGACGGATTTTTATCCGCGGATACGATTTTTTTGCCATCCCTAGGTGCACCAACAAAATGCACCTTTTAAATGAGAGACTTTTATGTGTGAGAGAAAACTAACAAATAACTCAGTTGTGAGCTTCCACGCAATGGGAAGTGTTGGAACATGGTAACTCTGGGGATACACCTTACGTTATTGGCGACGTTGCATCGCAATAGATAAAGGCCTTAAAATCTATATAACATTGTCATTCTCGTGCTTGTCACTGCTCTCTTCATGGTTCAGGATGCATAGCCGATAGCCATACGCATTCTAAAGATCATCGTGCTAGGAAATCTGTGTTGCATCATTCTCAGAAGAAAGACAAACAAGACGCGATGAACTATGCCCATTCTCACCATTGAAGGAATTTGTTCTTAAAATACATCATTGACTATAAGATTCCTTAGTCTCTTTAAAAACCTCAAAAGTTAGAAAACTACGATATAATTAATTGGGGGCTCAGACGAGCACATTGAACACATAGATACTATAATCGACTATCACCATGAAAAAAGCACAATGAAATACAATATATTCGTGCTAACTCTTAAAGGAGCCGCCGAGATGTGATTCAAAACACTAAAGGACAACTCTGTCAAATTCTAGAAGAAGTTTTGCAATGAATTCACATAAAAAATCATAGCACGAAAACAAAAATCGAAGATAATATTCTTCCTCGGCGAGATTATCTAGAAAAAGAAGGAAAACCTACGAGAGTATCTAGAACGGTCCACAAAAGTGGCAATGGGGGTTGGCAGAAATAACATGCTAAAATGTTGGTTCTTAAAAAAAAAAGATTAAGGACAAATTGCATATTCGGTGAGAAATTAGGGTTGAAGGGCATCTCTTTTATGGTAGTAACCATAAAAAATATGTAGAATAACGAAAATCCAATCCCAACAACTGATCCAAACAGTGAAGTCGTATTGTAAGAAATCATGTTCTCATCAAGGAAGTCTTATTTGATTGAATAAAATCACAACTAAGTCATTTTTGTTAAGTTTTTTCAAGTTTCCATATAAAGTAATGTAATCCTCTCATTGTCATGAAAATAAATGAGTTCTTCACCACAAATCATTGTTGTGTTGTTATATGAAAGATATGTCCTGGACTTGCACAAAGTCTATATCACAAACATTAATGGGGTGTTGTCATAAACACTACGAGTGTATGACTAAAGCTATCAAAATCCAATTAAGAAAAGCCACACGACCAAGGACACTGAAATATGGGACGTGAAGGTGGTGACCAGGGTTCACTTCACTCTTGGTGGCTAGCCACTCCAGAGAGTAGGTGGTGAAGTGCCCATTACGTCAGACTTAAATCAAGTTTTACATTGAGAACAAGGAAGACGAGCAGGCCCATGGTCGAGTGTACTCCTCAGAGACGCTTAATAAAGCATTCAAGCACTACCTTATGATGTCTACCAGAGACTAATAAAACCAGCCTCAAGTTAATCACTCTAAGAATAAGCATGACAAATAGTGTGTTATAAACAAAGAAAGAATCACCTCACATTTTAAAAAGAAATAAGGAAACATACAAAATAATAAGAAGACAACAAGAAACATTTCATTCGTTAACAATATTCTTACAAGCAAATGAAACGAGAGCGACCCGAGAGAACCATCAAACATAAAAAAGGCATACGAGGTAGACTTCTCACCTAAAATAACCAATTTGCAAAACAATGTTTCATGTTCGGGATAAATCTTCCCCATTAAGTTTTTCACCATGGTGTAGAAGAATTCAACCTACTTTAAGGAATTCTCAAAGGCTATATGTATAATGGAGTAACTAAACTGAATTCTTTGGTCAGATGAATATTTTTGAATTGCATGTCTTACCTTTTCTCTTGAGCTGATTTTAAACTATTATAGTTTCCACTTAGAGCCTTTCCTAACTCCCTATTTTCTTATGAGAAAAGTCCAAAGCCCCGTTTACACTGGACAAAGTAGTTTCCATATCAAACAACATCTTTTGGATAAAGTTCATGGGTATTTGTTTCTCTTTTATCCCCATGGTTAACTCCTTCACCTTCTCATCTAACAAAGAATGGCATCTATACGCCCACACCTCCGCATGTATTTCCTTCAGAAGTTTTTTCGACTTAGTGAGATTATGAAAAAACCTGTCCATTTAATTAATTAATGTACAAAGATGATCTTTGAGGATTTATTTATTCTTTTGAAGACCATGAAAGCTAGAACCTCACCCTTTATAATATACCCAAAGCCAACACAACTGCAAACTTACGCCTTTGGTATGAAAATTTTTCTATGTCCTATTTACATACTGTCTTTGTTTTACCTCTAAAATATGCATAATAGTATCCAAAAACGTAAGATCAAAGCTTCATATCCTCCATAGAATCAAGATGGGTGAGGAAGATGAAGATAAGGTCGTGGGGAAAGGCAACATGCTCTCTTATTAATCCAACCTTCTTAAGCATGACACTTCGTCTCGAGGTCTCATAAAGGTGAGAAGGATCCCTATTTTTCCCATTTCTTTGGGAACCTTCGCCAACTGCCTTAGTTGAATGCATGTGAATAGTCTCTCCATCAAACTAACAGAAAGACCCTCGTTCTTTCTTGTGTTGATGCATGATCATCCCTAGGTCGGGAAGGACTTCTCCGTTTGAGTTACTTTGGTTCATGAACTGATAAACATGTTGAATTTTGAGGGATGCCCTTAAGAAGACTTACATCACCACATTGAAAAATTTATTCGACAACTTTCATTAGCATAATATTAATCTTTAGTTCCACACAAAATAAGATGTTATTTTTCAAACACATTCTTTTAAGTTATGCATATGTTTGGTTGTTATTTTTCGACCATATTATTTTGAATTTTTCTACATGAAACCAATTGAACACAAATGTAACAAGGTAATCGAAAGATCATATTCAAAGATGATAATTTTCAAATAATTTTCTTAATTCATCTCAAATTTAATGAGATAGAAAACATTGTTTTAAAATAGAAATCGTATCATATATTGTGCGTGTATGATGTTTTTGAGTGTAGAATAAACATTTCCTTTCTTTTAATGAAAATATATTTCCTTCCCTCTAATGACACCAATTTAAAAATAAACAGGGATTCCAAATTTACATCAATTAGCTTTAAAGTTTATAAGTATCACTTGAAGTTAAATAGAAAACCTAATTTTAGATATTCTTGACTTTTTACTCGAGTTTTTTTTCCTTCATTTCTATTATTTTGAATTTTTTTAAAGAAATATAATTATGTGCTTTTCATTGATGTGATATCACAAATATATACAATTGTTTCCAAATCCCTTTTTAGGAAGGAATTGATGTCTCATGAATATAATTACATATGGCGATAATGACAGATCATTTTATATTAATATTCTATTAATGAAGATATTCTATTACTCCCCCGCAGTCGAAGCGGGAGGTTGACTAACGTTGAGAATGTCCCTGAAGTTCTGAAAGAGTATTAATGGAAGGCCTTTGGTAAAAATGTCTGCAATTTGATACCGTGAAGGGACGTGGAGGACCCGAACATGGCCGCGAGCTACTTTCTCGCAAACGAAATGGATATCCATCTCAATGTGTTTCGTTCGTTGATGTTGAACTGGGTTATCAGAGAGATATATTGCACTTATGTTGTCACAGTAAACTAAGGTGGCCTTATGAATAGGACAATGTAACTCGAGAAGGAGATTGCGTAGCCAACAAGATTCAGAAACCACGTTAGCAACACCACGGTATTCGGCTTCAGCACTTGATCATGATAAAGTGGGTTGACATTTTGATGACCAAGAAAGAAAATTATCACCTAGAAACACACAGTAACCAGAAGTAGAGCGCCTGGTATCAGGACACCCTCCCCAATCGGCATCTGTATATGATATTAAGGAGGTAGTAGATGAAGGATAGAGATTCAAACTGTAATTTCATGGGCCCTGAATGTAGCGTAAGATGCGTTGTAGGGCATGCATGTGAGAATCCATTGGATTATGCATAAAGAGACATCTCTGTTGAACTGCATAGGAGATATCGGGTCGAGTGAAGGTGAGATACTAAAGAGCACCTGCAAGGCTGCGATAAAGTGATGGATCTTCATATGGAGTGCTATGTGTGGCACTCATCTTTGGCTTTGTGTCAACTGGGGTTGGACAAGACTTGCAAGTTGACATGTCGGCGCGTACTAGGATGTATTCAGCATACTTTTTCTGGGAGAGAAAAATACCTCTTTAATGGCGGGTGACTGCAATACCCAAGAAATAGCTCAAAGGTCCCAAGTCTTTCATAGCAAACTCTGAACTAAGAAGTGAAATAATAGATTTTTCGTAGAGCATCAGAAGAAGTAGTAAGAATAATATCATCAACGTACAGTAATATGTAAGCCATATGAGTGTATTTCTTGTAGATGAAAAGAGAGTGATCACACTTGCTTTGAGAGAAGCCCATAGAAGAAACATAATATGCAAATCGCATGTACCAAGCTCGAGGAGCTTGTTTAAGCCCATATAGTGATTTGCGTAGAAGAAAACATGATGAGGATTCACTGGGTCCTTAAATCCTAAACGGTTGATGCATGTAGACCGTTTCTTTTAGTTCTCCATGGAGAAAAGCATTCTTGACATCCAACTGATGAATTTGCCAAGATTTTGAAATAGCAATACTAAGGACAGTACGAATAGTAGCTGGTTTGACCACTAGACTAAAAGTTTCTCCACAATCGATGCCAACCTGTTGACCCGCACCATCACCTACAAGTCGGGCTTTATGCCTCTCAAAAGAACCGTCAGAATTTTCTTTATGTCTAAAAATCCACATAGATCGAATAACATTAACACCGGTGGGTCGTGGCACTAAATCCCACGTGTTATTTTTAATTAGAGCGTTATATTCATCATCCATGACCATTTTCCAATTTAAGTCTTTAAGTGCAGACACTAGGTTTTTAGGTATATGAGATTTTGTAACATGGGTGTGGAGGCCATAATATTTGTGGTTTGGCTTAAAACTTCCATGTTGACTTCTAGTAACAGGTTTTGTATCTGTTTGTAAGGTGGGTTGGAAAATTGAAGGAATGGCCTTTTGACTTATGGATTTAGTCTCTGTTGTTGTGAGGCGTGGGGAAATGGAGTTTGTATTTGATAATGTGTTGGGCTGTTGTGAAGGAGGAATAGGAGTGTGAGACCGAGTGGGTGAGGTTATGGTTGTGGGTGGGTTTGTATGGGATGATGTGGGCCGGTTTGAGGGATGAACTAATGGGTTGTTGTGTGGGTTATTTTGTGTTTGGGTAATTATATGGTTTGTGTAGTAGGGTGACAACTCATTTTCAAGGAGGTTATATGTAGTAGGTTGAGGGGTGTGCAACTTTGCATATGGAAAATGAGTTTCGTCAAATAGGACATGGTGACAAATAATAATTTTATTGGATGTTAAATCTAGACATTTATATCCTCGATGATTTTTCGGATACCCAAGAAAGACACACAGAGTGGATCGAGGTTGGAGTTTATGTATCATAGTGGAAGAAAATAGAGGATAACATAAACAATCAAACACCCGTAGATGTGAGTAAGAGGGTTCTTTGTGATATAACATTTTAAGTGGTGACTCAAAATTTATGGTTTTGTTTGGCAGAATGCTTAAGAGATATGTTGCCATTTCAAGAGCATGATGCCAAAAAGTAGGTGGTAAAGACGCGTGAATTAATAAAGTTCGAATAATATTATTAATGGAGCGTATTTTTCGTTCGGATTTGCCATTTTGTGATGATGTATAAGGGCAAGACAAACGAAATGACATTCCATTAATATCACACATGTTTCGAAAATTATTATTGATGTATTCACTACCATTGTCACATTGGATTGTTTTAATTTCTCATTGAAATTGGGTGTTGATGTAAGCCTTTAGTTTTTGAAAATTAGAATATACTTGAGATTTATTTGACAGTGGAAAAGTCCACAAAAAATTTGAGTAATTATCCAAGAAAAGAACATAATATTTGTGATCTGAAGAGCTTACAACGGGAGACGTCCATACATCGCTATGTAAAATATCAAACGGAAAAAGACTAGTATTATTTGAATTCATGAAAGGCAACTTGATATGTTTACCAAGAGGACAAGAACGACATAAACGAGAATGTATTTGTCTAGATTTATTACATTCAATAAATTTATTTTGTCTAAGAGAATTTAAAATCTGTTCTCCCGGATGACCCAAGCGATCATGCCACAGAGAAGACGATAAAGCTGCAAGAGAAAGATTAGGCTTGGATTTATTTTTGGAGTTGATGTTGGTTGTGATGGGGTATAGATCACCTCGACTCTCACATCTCATTAGATCCATCCCCGTTTGAAAATCCTTCACAGAAAAACCAAACGGGTCAAATTCATTTGAAACCTTATTATATGTGGTAAATTTACGAACAAACACTAAGTTTTTAATTAACTTTGGAGCATGTAGTATATTGTTTAGGACAAAAGAAGGGTGTGGAGGTTTTATGTATGCACTACCAAGGCCATAAATTGGAATAGAGTGGACACTTCCGACTATTATATTATTATTTTTGCTCAATTTAAAATAAGACAAAATATTACCTTGCGATGATGTCATATGAGAAGTGGCTCTGGTGTCCATATACCAAGATTGATCAGGCTGAGCAAGATTGAGGGTGTGTAAAGCAGTTTCAATATCAGTTGGGCTGGGTGCATTGACATTGTAAGCAGCCTGTTGTGGTTTTGGCCCAAAGACTCCTCCTTGTTGAGCCTGTGCAGTATTAGTGGGCCTACTCCCATTGTAAGATGGGTAAGAACAAGGTGGTATATTCCATGGAGCCCATTGTTGCCATCGCATCCATTGTTGCCACTGTTGTTGACTCTGACCACGACCCCCACCGTTGAAATGATTGGGACGGGTCCGACTGCTCCTTCCGTAGTTTCGGCCACCGTTGTTGCGGTTGTTCTTTTTGCCTCGATTGCTGCGAGAGGTGTTGGGTGGTGGGTTACGGTTTTGATAAGTGTAACCAGGAGAGGAATGGTGAGGAACATCATCATTTGACAGTGTAGTTTTGGCCATGAGGGCCGCCGAAGTGGAGGAAGAGCCAGAGTCACAAGCGGCTTGCTGAAGCATCGTAGATTCTTCAAGTTCAAGTCTTGATTTTGCGGTTGCAAAGGTTGGAAGAGGATCGTGTTGTTGGATGTATGTTACGAACCCGACATAAGCCTCGGTGAGACCAGAGATCATTTTTAATACCAAACGAGTATTTGTGATTGGAGAATCAACGTTTGCGAGTTGATCAGAGAGGAGCTTGAGACAGTTGCAATAGGCTTTGGTGGAGGGAAAATCAGCCAGATTGGTATTGCTAAACTGGTTTTCAAGTTAAACGGCCCGTGAGTGCTTGTTATCATTGAACATAGTAGCGATACGATTCCAACATAGTTCTGCGGTATCGTTAATCACAAGAACATAATGGAGTATGTCTTGTGTGACAGTTGTATACATCCATTGCAACACAACAGCATCTAGACGATTCCAAAGGTCAGGATCGTTGGCTTTGACGGTGGCTGCCTCAGCACGAGCTTGCTCGTCAATAGGTGGTATGATGTGATCAAGCACATTATGAACACACGCTTGCACGGTGAATAAAGCGGACCAAGAGAGATAGAGATCGGAGTCATTATCCAACGTCACTGGTATTATGTTTTTGACGTTGGTAATGGCGAAAGCAGAATGGAAGTTGGTTTTCGCCACATGAGGGAATTGGTTCGTCCTTGACGAAGTGTCGTCACTGTTGGATGGGGAAGAAGAAGAGGTGTTAGTCATGGTGGAATAGAAAAGCTACCGTGGCTAAGAGGGATATATTTGAATCGTGTAGTCTGATACCATAAAGAAATATAATTATGTGCTTTTCATTGATGTGATATCACAAATATATACAATTGTTTTCAAATCCCTTTTTAGGAAGGAATTGATGTCTCACGAATATAATTACATAGGAAGATAATGACCGATCATTTTCTATTAATATTTTATTAATGAAGATATTCTATTATTTTTAACATTTATAAATAAATTAAAAATCTCAAATATTAGACTAGTTAATACACCATCAAATACCATAAAAAAGTAGCTTTTATAATTGATAGTGATTTTCCAAATAGAATGATTGAGAATTTGAGATTAAAAAAGTTAGTTAGATAGTATAGATTTTGAAAGTGACATTTTAAGACTGAGATACTACGAACTTTATGAGTAAAATGAGATTACAAAAAGGCTAAACTGAATTTCATAGAGACAATGAAGGAAGAACTGAAGTTTATGGATTATTGTATATAACAACCAAAGCTCCAAGAGACATAAAGGACATTATATGAGCTGTATCATGTGACCCATAATTTCAACATTTGACCTATAACCCTAGAATATTTGCCTTTTTGCTTTTTATTTTTCAACATTATGGAGCTTCACATACCCACCTAATCTATTAATAATAAACCTTTTAACCTTTTTTTTCTCTTTAAAATATTATCTTATCGACATCCAAATATAATTGCTTTTTTCCATTAATAGTTTTTTGTTAATGATTTTTCTCTTTTATTTCACATTAAAAAAATTACTTTATTTATTTTATGTCCTAATTCTCCAGTCACAAAAAAAAGAAGAGTTTTGATAATTTTAAATTCGTTAAGTGAAAAGTAAATAAAATATATTAGCTGAATTTCTCTCAAGTCAATTTAATTGAAATTTATTAATTATTTTAAATATATTTTTGATATGCGACAAAATTAATTTAAATAAATAAATTTTATATAATTGATTTTGATTATTATTTCTTTTAAGTTTTAAATAATAAATTTAAAATTAAATTATTTTTTAAATTTTAAATTAATTATTTTTTAAGTTTTAAAATAATTCAAAATTTACAAATTAAAATTTTAAAATAAATTCAATTCTACTAAAAAATAAAATAAAAATTTTATAATCAATTCTGAATTGTTGAGTTCAGCATATGTTTAGTGTTAGCTGAAAAAAAATTAATTTTAAATAAATAAATTATGTAAAATTGATTTCGACAAAACTAAATAATTTATGTTTTAATAACTTTTTGCAAAAAGTGAACTGAAGAGAAAAATCAAATATATAAATTACGTTTTAATTCAAAAACTACCAATTCTAATCAATTTTACTTGAGAGCTATACAAAACATGTTACTACAAAGTCAATTTTGAATGCTCAAAGTTTGAAAAATCAACCACTTGTTAATGGAAATTTTGAGGGTATTTATGGTTTTTCTCAGTTGCAAGGCAAATATAGGATCCTTTTTCATCTGACAATGTTATGTTATGTCTGATACATAACCAGCAACAAATTTCAAACTCAGTATATCATAAATTTTAAATAATCTAATCCTTTCCGAAAAAACATTTTCCCAATTAATCATCAAAAATACAATTTCACACAAAATCGATTAATATCTCCACAATGACAAACCAACTTATCAAGACTATTATTCCTATGAAAAAATTAAAATCAAATCATTAACAGACCCATGTTAAGATACATGAATAATTAAACTTTACATTTCACAAACAGTACTATATGAATTTGAATATACAAATAAATGAGAATATGATGAGACACAGACACTAGATATCACATTCACATGCTATGTATAAAGCAGAAAAAAGTTTTATCGATTTATACAAGTAAAATCTCACTTTCAATTTGACCCAACAATTTTATTGAAACCTTCTAATTTAGGAATAGTGATAACAAAATTACAATTACATGATTCCATACAGTATAATTATTCAACCATGACAATGGGGTATATATGTTTTTCTTGATTCATTTGATTAAAATCATTGATGGAATTAACATCTATTAATCATCATTAATTGTTAATTATCATCAATTTATCAAAAAACAACAACCTTAAAATCAAACGTAAGCATTACTTTTTGTGAGCACAGAAACCAAGGAAAAGAGTAGAGAAAAAAGTGTGAAACAAAACATGTTAAATAGAATGGAAGACAAATACCAAAGAACAGAACCAAACAGTGTAAGACATTAAAAAACTTGTTGGTTTTTTATGATCAAAATTCAAAGCTTCTTTCAAAAGTTTTCATTTTGGGTTATATGTTCATCAACATCTTGTTATTCTTGTTTGAAAAATTGAAACTTTTCACACTTTCTCCATAATGGTAAACCAAACACATTCAATTCATTACATCATTCTCTGTCTGTTTTTTTTTCTCTTTTGTTGAATTTGAAACATGTTTATACAGGGAGACAAAGAAGTAAAAGAAGAACTCAAACCTATCATTCAATGGAAGAAACAGAAAGGTGGATTCAGAGCTTCCATGTTCATCTTTGGTAAGAAAGAAAGCTAAACTTTTTGAAGCAAATTACATTTTTGCTGATGGATTTTCATCTGTAACCATTTTTTGTTCATTGTTGATGATGCAGTTTTGTCAGCATTGGATAACATGGGTTTTGTTGCAAACATGGTGAGCTTAGTTCTGTACTTTTATGGAGTAATGCATTTTGATCTTTCAAGCTCTGCAAACACTCTCACCAATTTCATGGGCTCAACTTTCTTGCTGTCTCTTGTTGGTGGTTTCATCTCAGATACTTACTTCAACAGATTAACCACATGTTTGCTTTTTGGATCACTCGAAGTTATTGTAAGTTTTATATCTCAAAAACTCCAAATTCCAGATCCCAATGCCATGTTCCAATCCAATAAAATAAAAGAAACAACTGGGTCAGTCATTTCGTCGAACATGTATTGTGCATGTTTTGATTTTGAGAACTTGAATTGTGCAGGCTTTGGTGATGATAACAGTTCAAGCTGCATTGAAAAATTTACACCCAGAAGCATGTGGTGAATCAAGCTGTGTGAAAGGAGGCGTGGCTGTGATGTTTTACACATCATTGTGTTTATATGCTTTGGGTATGGGTGGAGTAAGAGGTTCAATGACAGCATTTGGTGCTGATCAATTTGATGAAAAGGAACCTAATGAAGCAAAATCACTTGCAACTTTTTTCAATTGGCTTCTACTTAGTTCAACTTTGGGTTCAGTTGTTGGTGTTACCGGTGTTGTTTGGGTTAGCACACAAAAAGCTTGGCATTGGGGATTTTTCATCATCACACTTTCTTCTTCCATTGGTTTTGTTACACTTGCTCTTGGTAAACCGTTTTACCGTATCAAAATTCCCGGTGAAAGTCCAATTCTGAGGATTATTCAGGTCAGTAGTTATTATCGATATCGACGTGTCAGTGTCAGTGTCATATTTGTGTGTCCGTGCTTCATAGTTAATGAGCGTTAATTCTTAACAAATTTATTGATTGATGCAGGTTATTGTTGTGGCTTTTAAGAACAGAAAGCTACCACTGCCAGAGACTAATGAACAATTTTATGAAGTGTATAAAGATGTTACATTAGAGAAGATTTCACACACAAACCAAATGAGGTTATTTTCTCCATCTTCATGTGGTTATTAACTAACATTTCTGTGTTGATAATGTTGATATGCAAAATGACAATGAACAATTACACTGTCAAGAACACTATTATTAAGATTCTTTTTCTTCAAGTACTA